>JAYMSP010003906.1:0-18031 GCA_036897095.1 Plantago elongata
TTTTTTATCAATCACCATATGACTTATCTTTAGTATAGAAAGGTGACTAGTACTCTTGGTTCACTTGAACATTGTAAAAACGGAAATCACTTAGTATGTTAGTCTAGTTGAACTTGTAATAGGATTGATAGGACTCTGAATGTAATTTTATATTTTGAGAAGGCCATGAAGAAGATCTTAGTAATGGAGTTTAATCGAAGATTTGAAGACTGGAGATTGCACAAGTTTGATGAAGAGATAAGGATTAGTCCTCTCAGATAGACTATGTTCAGAAAGCATATTGTATAATGCATTTGGCACATTACATGTATCTGAGTATATGACATCATTAAGTCAAGGAGCATGCTAGCTTTCAGAAAGCCTCACGTGTCCGTTGAGACTAAAAAGTCGATCAAGCTAGTCCTCTCTGAAAAAATGAGAAAGTAACTTCTGAGTACTATTTCAAGATATCAACGAATTGTATTCTGAGAAGGTCTAACGAATACTATTCAAATGACTCTCAAATTCATCTATAAAAATCACCACTTAGAAGCTGAGAAATACACACACGAACTACACTCATACTTTCATATCAAGCAAGTATTCTCTCAAGCATTCTTACTACAATTCTCCAAGCTCACAATTGCGACTATAAAGTTAGAAGAATCACTAGTAGTTCTAAGTGTCCTGAACCTTAACAAGAGTTTGTTTTCTGTGAAAGAGTTGAACACTCAGACACCCTTTATGAAGTTCATTCTCCATAATGGATGTCAATACTTGGGTCAGAAAGGAGAAACCTACCATATACTGAACAAGTATATTAAGTAGTGTAATCTCTCCAAGCTCTTTGTATAAATAGCTGAAAAGTTATTAAGAGAAGCCTGACAACAATCATATAACCAACACCATCAAGGTATGGAGTACAGGGGCTACTTGGTTTGGAAAATCAAGGAAAAGCTCCAAGGTTATCTTGAGTACATGAAGTACTTAGCTCTAGGAGCTAGGGAATAACTCATGGGGAACATTTAATTGGGAACCATCTGTTTGTAGGGATCTTAGAATAGGATACATTGTAAGGAGAACTATACTATTATCCAAACCTCTACCGGTGTCACCACCACACTCCATCCTCACCACCAACCTATACTCCACAAAAAATCAGCATCCATGGCCAATCGTCATGTTTGGCCGTTTTGATTTTTTTGAGCTCTGTGTTAGGGGATTGGTTGCAAGAGGCAACTAACTACGAGTCGAAAATGTCATGTGTTATAAAGTGTTAAGTGAGTAACTTTGAGCAAATATTTATCTAAGTTCCACTGATCAGTTTTGCGTGTTCTTTAGATCGTTGCAAAGTGGGATGTGCAAGCTTCGTAACTGTATAAGATACGGGAGGTAACCAATTCTATGTGTGAAAGATAAATTAATTGGCTTAAAGTGTGCTAGTTGAGACTTGTAATTGTATTTGTCCAACATTGAAAATAAATGGAAGGAAAGAGTAGTATAAGGAAGTGTACAGGTGAACTCATGTTCAATAGTGTGTGTAGTGGTTACGGAAAACTACCTACGTGCATAGGGGGGAACGTGTTTAATTTTGAAGCAGATTTAGTTCGAATGTTAATCTATTTGCGTCAATTTTCCATGAAATGCAACTTTTGACCTTCCAGATTATTCCACTTAGATGAGAAGGGGTTTAATTTCAAAAATTAAACCTCCCCATTACATTCTAATGTTAATTGAGAATTAAGATGACAATTTTTTATTAAGCTACTAATGGTGAAAATAGTTGCACGTTTTTCTACAGTTATATATACCCAATACCACACGGTCGCACTTAAGAAAATTACACTTGAAATTCTCCTTCTCTTATCTTCTCTGTTTTCTTTCTGCATATCACATATTCGAGTGTTCTCTTCGCCACATAAGTTCGACAAAGCTTTTGTTGTTGAGTTTCCAGTAGTTGTTGAGTTTGGGCGTTCTACCTTGGGAGCTAATTGTGCGAGGAAGGGCTAAAGCATATTAACACGGACAAATTTAGCTTAAAGGGAAGAGGTCACACCGCTGTGTCGGTCAAGATTAAATCTGAATTTCTTAATTTTTTTGTTCTTAATCAAGTTACAATAAGTGAGATCAAATTTCATTGTCGTATTGTTCGACTTCATTATTGCAGACGCTCAGAAATCTACAACAAATTTGGTTGAACGAAATTGGGGGGCACCAACGACCTGAAATGCAACAAGCACTAACCTAGAGACGTGAGGTACCAAGGTGACATCGGTGTGGTGCCGACCATAGGGATTCTGACGCTCAAGTGAGTAAACTGATGGAGGATAAACAAAGCGATAAAAAGAGAGGGGGAGAAGATGGAGGTCGACTTATCATGTTGACAGTTCGGCGATGAGTGGACGAGCACCGGTGAGATAACTAGCCGCTTGATGATGGCTAGAGATGGTGGAAGGCGATGGATGGTGAAGGTGGATTGTGGTGATGGTGAGTGATGGTGGATGATCGTTGGTGATAGTGGGTGACTGTAGGTGTCTCCTAGGTTGATTAGATAGCTTGCAAGAGACGGAGGCATAAAAGTGATAGCTAGGGCTTCGTTCAGCGAGTCTTGGATGATCGCTATCTTGCTCACCTGCTACCTATATAGTTCCACTGACCGTTGGAGTCTATCCCCAAATATCGGTGAGGCAATTGAAGTCTCCTAGTGGGTTGGACCACATCTTGGTCAGTTAGAGGAGTAGTGGGTGGTCAAGCTTGTTAGTTGAAGTAGCTTCCTAATGAGATGGTACATTGACTTGTTCCGTTGATTGACCAAGCGAGGTGGGATGGTCGATCTACCCACCGTTTGGGTGGCTCCAAGCGTTAGCTCCCGTGGGTTGGTCAAGTGCTAGAGCATCTATGAAGAATGGGAGAGCATTGACTTGAGTTTGACTAATCAAATGGGTTAGACCTTGGTTGATCAAGGAGAGATGAATATTGACTGGTCAATGTGAGATGGACCTTGGATAAGCTAGACCAAGCATGTATGTTAGTGTATGAGTTAGGGAGTTTGATGCTTCGGCTTCTCGAGAAGCAAGAGCTAGCTCGAGATTGATCCTAGAGCTAGAGCAAGCCCTTATGGGTTGGTCAGGTCTCGAACCGGAACGGACCTTAGGTAAGTTCACTTTGATGGGTCGACCGCGAGATGATTAGTGTCCATCACCCCGGTCTCATGGTCAAGTTGACTCTTGGTCCAGTGTTTGTGGACTAGACTTCCACTAACCCACTCGATGAGTAACTAGAACGTATTCGAGTAATCTCGTGGATCGAGCCTGCTCACCTCTAAATGGGTCATAAACTAGGCCTTGTCCGGTAGTATTTGGATTAAGTTTTGGACTGAGCCAAGATACGAATTTTTGCCAATACAGTTTGTCCCCCACTCTCTATGTCGAGTGTCTCGAGTTGGAGAGTAGACAATGAGTACTATTTGAATCCTGTCGAATATTCGTTCTTAATTCAATATTTTCACCATGTCAATTAGCCCTTGTGATGCCGTAAATTTTCACTAATAAATAATCGTGGATGAGAAATATTATTTTTTCTCCTTATAAAATAAGTGAGGAAATGTGTGCTCTTTTCGTGAGAGCTCCCGAAAATATAATCTTTCACCAATTTATGTACGATAAATGCTTAAAGTAAGCAAGTTAGATAGCATTTTGCTTAAATGGCATGTATAAATGATGCGAGTTCGAGACGCAAGTAAGATATTATCTCGTGACTGGTCTTCGGTGTTCAATGTTCTAATCAAACATCTTATCATCCAAAACAAAGTGGGGACTCATCTTTTGACTTTGAAAATCATGACACGAGCTGAATAAGAAATTTTGGGCTTTGTCTCTTTTTGTTACTTCGAAACATCAGCCCAAGTGGATAAAGGAGAGTTAAATAGGATTGCCCTAGTTATTTGTCTTCTTCCTGCCTCCATTCCACCAGCATACTTCCAAGGTCTTCTCCATTGTCATGCCATTTTAGACAAGAAACCTTAATTTTTCTTTCCTTTTTCATTGTTACCGTCATATCGATGACGAGAACACAGTGCGGTAAGAGAGCCAAGAAGGAGAAGAGAGCAGACCTGGGCGAGTGGTGAAAAGTTTGATCGAAATTTCGAGCTTTTTCGGTGAGTGGAGTTGCAGCTAGATTTTTTCAGGTGGAAGCATATCTGTGCGTGTGGAGAGAGAGAAGGCGGGTATTGAGATCCGACCGGAGATTTCTTTTTCAGTGAGTTCCAATTAACAGTCTCGGTTCAAATTTGTAGTGAGGATAGAGGTAGATAGGAACTTGACTTTTCTAGTGAAGAAATTTCAAGTAGGCTTCTTCCCTTTTCTTTGTTTGCAATTGGTTAGGAAACTTTGAAATTTCAATTTATGATGGAAAGTACCTCTTCTTGTGAATTTTGCTCAAGTAGCTTTTGGGATAAGTATTACTGTTATTACTGTTATGGTATTTTGAATTTTTGGCTTGTTGCCTGCTGTGTGTGTCATTTTGAGCATGTCCCATGTTGGTTCGAGTTGAGGTCGGACAAAATAATATTTCTATCCGTTAATGTGATTTAGACTTGATCATGAATATCATTTGCTTCTTCTCTTATGAAATGTCACAGTTTTTGCAATAGTTTTGAGCCGGAGCCCGATAATCTGATATCGCTTAGGGTGGACGATTTTTGTAAGTAGTAAGACTCAATGGTATGGCTAGCTAAAAAGATTTCTTTTGGAATTTTAATATATGTTGGATAACACCTTTTAGTTTTGAATCTGGATTCTCGATCTCGAGTTGTGTTTGTGAATCTTGAGTTTTGACGTATTAAAATGTTGCATAGTTGTTGATGGTGTTGTCCTCTTCCGTTATATTCCTTTTTTCCGTAAGGGGGCGTATTTATGAAATCTCTATAGGAATGTGTATACGAGCTCATGAACATATATCTTGTTCGACTGTGAATATCAATCTTGCTTATTGCTCTTAACTTCCTCTTTGATTTTGCGAATGTGTAGGGACTTATATTTTTATCACCATACTTATATTTTTATCACCATTCCCTTTTCATGAAATGACTCGAGGTTGTCAAAGAAGATGGAACAATTTTGATAGTGTGGGCATCCCCTTCGTAGGTTGCTAGAAGAAGAAAAATGGAATTTCAAGAAGAAGCTGTGGCTCCAAAGGTTTTGGGATCTGGTCTAGGATGTGCCTCCTACGTATACCACTTTCTTGGATAGTGAGAGTGTTGGGACGGTGTTCCTCGTTGGGAACAGTCCCGCTACTTCGTTTACTGAAAATTCGTTGTCCCAGTTTCAAATCTCCCATGATTTGCCTAGAGATATGGTGGTGCTCCCTCTTCCTTCTCAAAGGCCGCACATGATGTAGTAGGAATGATTGCAGTGTAAGAAGTCACTTTTGAACTTGGGTTAAAGCTTCATTTATCTCCTTTTCTCACTAAGGTGTTCGAGTCTTACAATTTTTCCCTAGGCCAGCTAGCACCTAACTCATGGCGAGTACTCCTTGTGTTGGATTCACTTAGGAGTGAAAAATATTGATGGTTTTGTCAAAGTTCTCCATCATGTCTATCACCCAAAAAGTCAGTCGGGCATTGAGAAAGGCCGAGTTATGTTCTCCAAAATTGCACACCAAGATCTGTTAATGTGTCTCAGTGGAAGGAGCGACGATTCACATTGGAAGGGAAGATACTTCTGGGTGAAGAGGAGTCTTATATTTGGTCCGACTTATGCGGGGAGTGCTTGCTCGAGCTGGGGGAACTATGGTACACTTTGTTTCTAAAATTGCATCTTCTCTATTTGGTATGAATTTGAAGTCTATGTCTTTTTGTCCATAGATCCTAGGGATATCAAGGTGAAGAGTAGTGACGAGGAGAAGGCTATTGCTGACCAGATTCGAAAATCCCGATGGCAAAGAGGACCTGGAGGTGTTGGTCTAAGGATGCCATGGTTGAGGTTTCTGGAGAGAGCCTTGATGTATCAGCGCCCATAAGGCGTGGAGGTAACTTGATAGTTTGAAGTTTAGCTAGATTTGGAAATTTCGTTTGTTCTAGTTAGATTTGATTTGGATTTTGAGGCCCCTTTTTTATTTTGCAGCCGATGTTGGTAGTTCGCATGTTGGGAGGTTTGGGATGAAGTCACAAATTGTTATCCATAACGGGTTGGACGATATCCTCCAACGTGTTGAGAAGAGGAAAAGAGTTGACACGAAGGTGGCCTTGAGGGAAGTCATCAGGGGTGACGAGCTTGGAGCTTCTAGTCGCACTCCACCGAGACCTCCGACTACTGTGGTTGAGTCTGTGACTTCCCGACTGATTACATCGGGGTGTTGAGCCAAGACTGTAATCTCTTTAGGTGAGGGTGCGAGTCTTTCTCTGGAGCGTTCAGTATTTCATGTCGACAAGCTTTCTATTCATGATGCTAGTGAGGTGCAAAGAAGGAGCAAAGAAGGAAGCATTGAAGATGACCTATCCCAGGCTATTAAGGTCTTGCCTCTCTTCCTTTTTGACCATTTCAACATTGCATGGCCTTTCAACTGATGTTTGACTAACGGTTTTATTTTTTGCTATAGATGTTTAACTTTGATGAGAGATTGGCGGTCGTCATCAATAAGTAAAAAGTAGTTCCCGAGAGCGTGAAGCGAGCTGGGGAGTAGTTCTCCATAGGATCAAGGGTAGTCCCCAAGGAGCTGAGAAGGAGTCATCAAGGAGCTAAGAAGTAATCATCCAAGAGCTCACGAGCACTTCACAAGGAGCTGACAAAGGACTCTGTGGGGAGCAAGCAAGGACTCCGCGGGGAGCAAGCAAGGACTCCACAAGGAGCAAACACGGACTCTGCAGTGAGTAAATAAGGAATCCACAGGGAGCAAACAAGGACTCCACAAGGAGCAAACATGGACTCCATAGGGAGCAGACAAGGACTCCACAAGGAGCAAACAAGGACTCCACAAGGAGCAAGCAAGGAGTCATCGAGAAGCTAACAAGTAGTTCTCGAGGGTTAGATGTAAGTTGAGGAGTACTTCTCCAAGTGTTTGATGGGATCTCTAGAGTAGAGCTCAGGAGCTTAACATTAGTCTCCCGAGAGCTTGATGCTAGTCGAGGAGTATTTCTCCAAATGTTAGATGGGAACTCTAGAATAGCGCTCAGGAGCTTAACATTAGTCTCCCGAGAGCTTAATGGGCACTTGAGAGTAGTAGTTTTCCAAGAGCTACATTAGTAGTTTTCTGGGACTTGATGAGTGCTCAAGAGTAGTCTCTTATGAGCTTGGTGGGAGCTTGAGAAGCACTTGATTAGAGCTTCAGGAGGGCATGCGAGATCTTTGCTCTCATTTGTAATCGCCTAGTTCGTTTTGGTGTTGCTCTCGTTGAGGCTAGGTTGGAGAGTTTGTTTGTGACTTTGTGGGTCAATGGTATGTCTTGTGCTATTGTTGCGTGATGAGTGTAACAAGCTCGAATAAATCATATGTGTGTGATGATAGACACACCCAAACAATCAATCGGATAGTTGTCTTGAAAGGTAAGACATACGAGACACACATGTTTCACATATGAAAGGCATACATGGTCACACACAAATTGTCACATGAATCTATGATGAATAAAGTTTATTAACAAGCATGTGTATCAATGGTTACGGGGTCAGGGCATACTGAAAGAAAACATGATCATGCGTGATGTATCTTATTAGTCTGACTTTAGACATGTAACTGACTAACCTCTAAGGGATCGCTATTGCTTGGTGATATTATGCATAGTGGTATGTCCCCCAGTTCAAGTACTCGTCTGAAGGAGTAGTGCTTGAACTCTTGCATGCAAGCATCGTAACTTGTCCGTCCGTCCTCCCATTTGCCTTCGGTATCTGATAGGTTGTCCATTTTTTCGAATGCGCTTGTTGGTCTTGTCCACTTACCTTCTGATAGTCCACCATGTGATTAATCTGCAATCATAAACATGGACCCTCTGGGAGGGGGAGGCGTGTTGACTGACTCACTAGTCAGGGTAGGTGACCGACTAGCCTCTGGTCATGTAGGTTTTTGAGAGAAGTCAATCTGTGAAGGAATTTTTTCTCATACCTTGGTTTGTCTTCCATCTAGTGCTAGTTTGAAGGATTAGTGCTTGGACTCTTAGCAATAAATCTCACTTCGTCTAGTGGACTTTCTTCCACTCCAATAGTGAGGTAGTAGGACTGGGACTTAGAGCTTGGGTTGCATCAGGCTGCATCCCATTGTATGGTGTGATCATCAATTTTGGAAGGCTTGGTCTTGTCTAACCCATGGAGTTTGTTCTCGTGTTTCATGAATTAAGCAAGTCCAAACCAAACATAATAGATGGTTATCCATGTTTAATTGTTGCTCAGCCTATAGGATGTTTGGGGCTATGTGTTTCGATGATCAATTGATGTAACATGAGTCACATGGACACATTATGTAAGAGATGTTAGCCTGAAATATGAGTGGAATTGTCCCCCTTGGAAAGGCTTGGGTGGGACGGATGACCGACCTGCCTAGCTGGGTTAGTTGACCAGCTAGCCCCTGGTCAGTTTGGTTGTTTGTTTGGAGAATTCAATCTCATATGTTGCCAGAGTGACGGTACCTGGATGATGTGCGGTTGGAGGAGCACATGGAATGGTGATAGGTCGTATATTTGACCCTCATGCTCCTGCAAAATGTCGTGGATGGGGGGCAGGGTGGGGCGAGGCGATTAACCCGAATTGCCTGCCGGGTTAGATAACCGACTTGCCCATAGTCAATTCGGGTGTTTTTTGAAGAAGAAATTGGATTCAAAGTAAAAGGTGTTAAAAGAAGTACCTCTTTAGGTGGATGGCGTTCCAGCTGTTATGGATAGGGCGACCATCTGTCGTTTGTAGCTTGTATGCACCGTTTTTCACTACCTTTGTTATTTTGTAAGGTCCTTCCCAATTAGGTTCGAGCTTCCCATCGCCAACTACCTTGGTATTTTGGAACACTCGCCGGAGCACCCAATCTCCTTCTTTGAAGGTTCGAAGGCGTATGTTTTTGTTGAAGAGCTCTACAGCCTTGTGTTGGTATGCGACATTCCTGATCAAAGCTCTTTCACAATGCTCATCAATTGTGTCGAGCTCGTTCTCTAACTCAACATCATTGTGTCATTCATCAACCATCTCATATCTTGCAGTTGGGAGACCGACTTCAATTGGGATTACAGACTCAGTTCCAAAGGTGAGGCTGAACGGCGTCTCTCCAGTTGGAGTCCTTGGAGTGGTGCGGTAGGACCATAGCACTGCTGGTAATTCGTCCGCCCAAGCCCCCTTCGCAAGTTTGAGCCTTTTCTTCAGACTATTCATGATAGTTTTATTGGTTGCTTCGGCTTGCCCATTCGCTTGAGGGTATCTTGGGGTGGAAAATGTGAGTTTGATGCTCTATTCTTTGCAAAAATCTTGGAACTCGTAGTTTATAAATTGAGGCCATTGTCTGTGAAAATTTCCTTCGGGACTCCAAACCTGCAAATGACATGTTTCCATATAAAAGTTTTTACCTCGTGATCCTTTACATGTGTGTAAGCTTCAGCTTCTACCCATTTGGTGAAGTAATCTGTGACTGCGAGCATGAATACTCTTTGGCCATGAGCTTTGGGGAGCTTCCCAACTATGTCCATCCCCCATTTCATGAAAGGCCATGGGGAGATTGATGAGTGTAGTTTCTCTGTGGAAGGTGGATGACTTGGGAGTGTCTTTGACATGGATCACACCTTCTAACGAAATCCTTGGAGTCAACCCTCATGGTTGGCCAATAGTAACCCATTGTGAGTGATATGTTTGTGAGGCTTCTTGCTCCAGAGTGATTGCCACATTCACCTGCGTGCAACTCAGTTAGAATATGTTTGGCTTCACTATCCATCACACACCTGAGCAAGAGTCCTGAATAGGATCTCTTGTAGAGTCGTCCATCGAGTAGCATGAAACGGGCTACTTTTGCTTTCACTCTTCTTGTTTCACTTTTTTCCTCTGGTAGTTCTCCGCTCGACAAGTATAATGTTATTGGAGTCATCCAAGTTGGTTCAGTGGTTATTTCAGATACTGTCTTGTCGGTGCATTCATCCTTCCATGTTACAGGCCATTGAACATAGACCAGTGGAATTGTCATTGGAGTTGTGATGTTGATGGCTGCTCCAAAGTTCCCTAGGGCGTCTGCATGACTGTTCTCTACCCTTGGTACCTGCAAAATAGAGGACTCCTCGAAGGAAGACATCAACTCCTTGACTAGCTTAAGGTAGGCAGCCATCTTGGTGTCCCTCGTTTGATAAGTCCCTTGTAACTGATTAACCACCAACTATGAGTTTGACTGTACCTTAAGATTTTTTTATGCCCATGCCACGAGCTAGATCGAGGCCAGCTATAAGTGCCTCATACTCGAACTCGTTATTGGTTGCTTTGAAACCACATCAGATGGCTCTCTGGACAGTGTCTCCATCTGGTGAAGTGAGGACCATCCCAAGTCCACTTCCATTGCTATTACGGGAGCCATCGACTGAAAGCTTCCATTGCCAGTTGCCCTTCTCCTGCAAACAAAATAATTCTTTCTCTGCTTGACCTAATTCGGTCGGAGTGAAGTCCTCTATAAAATCCGTGAGTGCCTGCGACTTGATGGCTGTGCGAGGTTGGAAGGAGACATCGTATTCACTGAGCTCAACCGCCCATCTGGAAAGTCTACCAGAGACCCCGGGCTTATGTAACACGTTGCATAGTGGAAAGCTAGTGAGGACTATGATCGAGTAGCACTGGAAGTAAGAGCGTAGCTTCCTTGTTGCAGTGGCCAATGTGAGGGCTAGCTCTCCAGCTGACTGTACCGAGTCTCCGCGTCTAGTAGGGACTTACTCACATAGTAGACTGGGATTTAGTTTCCACCATCTTCTCTGACCAAGACGCCGCATAGTGCTGTGTCGAAGACACCTAGGTAGATGAACAAAGGCTCTCCAACCTTAGGCTTCGAGAGTATTGGAGATGTGGTGAGGTAACACTTGATATGTTGTAAAGCATCCTCACACTCGTCTGTCCACTGAAAGTCTTTGCTTTTGCGTAGTGTGTCAAAGAATGGTCGACACTTCTCAAAAGACTTGGGTATGAATCTACTGAGGGCTGCTAGCCTCCCAGTTCATTTCTGCACATCTTTAACACACATGGGGGAAGGGATGTTAGATATAGAACGAATTTGATCAGGGTTAGCCTCAATACCTCTTTGTGTGACCAAATACCCAAGGAATTTCCCGGAGAAGACTCCAAATGAGCACTTGGTAGGATTCAGCTTCATGTTGTACCTGCGGAAAACCGATAAAGCTTGGCAGAGGTGGTCCAAGTGTTGGTCGGCTACTAGTGACTTGACCAGCATGTCATCGATATACACCTCCATGGTGTCCCCCCCCCCTCCCCGCATGCTAGAGAATATGCGGTTGACTAGGCGCTGGTAGGTGGCGCCTGCATTTTTGAGTCCAAATGGCATGACCTTGTAGCAGAATGTACCTCTTTTCCGTGACAAAGGTTGTCTTCTCTTGATCATCGGGGTGCATTACTATCAGATTGTAACCTGAGAAGGCGTCAATGAAGCTTAACATCTCATGACCTGCTATAGCATCCACTAGCATGTCTATGTGTGGAAGTGGAAAACAGTCCTTCGGGCATGCTTTGTTGAGGTCAGTGAAGTCGATGCACACCCGCCACTTACCGTTCTTCTTCTTCACTACCACAACATTAGCTAACCAGTCTGGATAGTGTACTTCGCGGACTGACCCAATGTCCAACAACTTTTGGACTTCTTCATTAACGACCTTGTTTCGCTCCGGAGCAAACTTCCTATGTTTCTGTCTAACTGGTGGGTAGTCTGGATCGACCTCAACTCTGTGAGTGATCACCTCTGGGTCGAAACCTGTCATATATGCATGTGACCGAGCAAAACAATCATAGTGAACCTTAAGAAAAGTGATAAGTTGTTCCCTTATATCTGGCCTCAACCTTGCCGCAATTTGGACTTTGTGGTTTGGATGGTCTGGGTGTATCTGAACTTCGTTGATCTCTTCCATCCTGGGTTGGTTTGGGTCGAATGGGGGATTGAGTTGCTGTAGTTTCTATAGCTCGGCCGTCTTTGGCTTCAAATCTTCCATGTAGCATGTCCTTGCGTCATGTTGTTGTCAAAAGATCTCCTTCACTCCCCACTTAGTTGGGAAGTGAATCACCTAGTGGTAGATTGAAGGCACCGCTTTCATCTCATGAATCCATGGTCTACCAAGGATCGCGTTGTAGCTCGATGGGTTGTCAACAATCTGGAACTTTGTCGGTAGGTTGACGCCCTCTGCATAGATAGGTAGGGTGACACTCTCAACCGTGTACTTTTTCTCTCCACTGAAGCCATACAAAGTTGTTGGTTAGCGGACTCATCTATGCCAATCTCTGTAAGAGCATCTTGAAAAATGACATCAGCAGAGCTCCCATTGTCAATGAGAACCCTCTTCGTAAAACAATTTGCAATAAGAATTAAAATGACTAAAGCATCGTTATGAGTACTAAGTAGTTGTCTAGACTCTTGATCTGAGAAGTTAATAGTCATGTCAGATAATGAGGGTCCGATACTCTGCGAGCATTGAGCTCGGGCCTTACCGTTTGCTACTGTGGCGCTTTGCCGTAGAGTATGAGACGCCACTGATCTCTGACCCCCCAGGGATGACATTGATTACCTTGTTGGTCTGAGGGGGCTCATGTGGATTAGTGCCCTGCCGACCAGCGAGGGTCTTTTTACCTTTGTCGGAGAGGTACTTCGTCAAGTGCCCTATCTTTAGCAGCTCAGCTACCTCCATGTGTAGTGATATGCATTCTGACGCTTCATGTCCGTGATCTCCATGGCTCTCACACCACTTGTTGGAGTTTCTCTTATTTGGAGGTGTTCTAAGATTCCCTGCCCATCTGACCCTGTCACCTATGCTCTTCATGACTGCAACACACTCCTCTGGTTCAATGTTGAGAGAGTAGCTCGGAGGTGGCGCTAGGGTTTCTGTTCTCCTTGACTGGACTGGACTGGACTATGAGGTTGGTTCACAATAGGTTCATGCCTCCTTTCAGTTGGGTATGGCCTAGCACGGTAGTCAGGAGCCCTACGTTCGACTCTTCTATCAGGTTTGAGTTCCCTTCGAGCACTCTGACTCGATGTGCAAGGTTTGTGAGCATCATCCTCTTCCCATTTGATCTGTGCCCAGGCTTTGGCAAGCACATCCTCCATGGTACGGCATGGGTACATGGTCAGCTTCTTGTACAACCCTGAGTTGGGAGGCAAGCCTTTGCGGAAGTTGTCTTTGTTGCAATTCGGAATGGATACCTTCTCCTTGTTAAATCTCGCCACGTACTCCCTAAGAGACTCATTAGGCCTTTGTCAGACGTCATATTCCGATAGTTTTAACAGTTTACGACTACTGGCAAATTGCTCAACGAAACAATCTACTAACTGGGAAAATGATGAAATAAAATTATTAGGGAGGTTTGTGTACCACTGGAGATCCGGACCAATCAAACTCGAGCCAAAGTCCTTGCACATACCAGCTTCAGGGAAATCCCTTGGAATGGCTATGGTGAACATCCTTTGCTTGTATTGTGAGACGTGGTCATCAGGTGCCGTCGTCCCATTGTAGAGCTTCATACTTGGAAAGTTAAGCTTGGCGGGCATTTCCACCAGAGCAATGGCATCCACGAAGGGTGAGTCATTGAAGCTGTTTGGCAAGTTCTTCTTGATAGGAGCAAGTACTCCGGGGATCCTCTAGATCATCTCTTCCAAGCTTAGCAGGTTGGAAGCTAGTTCCTCGGTGCTACTTCCATTACCTGCCGAGGGGATTAGTAACTTGTCTAGACTTATACCTTGAGGGTGTTGCTGTGGCGGCTTATCAAGAACCCTTGGGTTAGCACCTCGAATGACACCCTTCTATTGTTAGTCACCGGAGTAACTTCGGGAGCTGATCTTGGCAGGGCGCTCGCCGTTTGAGAAACTGGAGTTATGGGAATCACCCATTCCGTCTCCTCAAAGGTTAGTCGGTGAACCTCAATGGTGTTACGTGGTAGGTTCTCCACTCCAGTGATCTGAGCCTGTCAGCGACATGAAGCTTCATCTGGGGTAGAAGCCTCACGTTGAACGACGGACTCCACTTTCTCCTTCAAAGCCGTGTTCTCTTCACAAACATCACGGTTCTCATCCTCATGGAGCTTGATCTTTTGGGTGTTCTCTTTTATTTGAGCAGCTAAGGTTTTGATCTGAGTGACCACGTCGACCTCCTCAACCTGTTCCAAAATTGGTTCGTCAGAGCGGGACATGATGATTGCTTAGCGTGTTCAAGTTCCTTGCTACTGAATTGCCTCTTTTGATAGCCAGGGCCCCTCGATGGGCGCCAAATTGTCGACGCTCAGAAATCTACAATCGAATTTGGTTGAACGAATTGGGCGGCACCAACGACCTGCAAGACAACAAGCATAAACCTAGAGACATGAGGTACCAAGGTGACACCGGTGTGGTGCCGATCGTAGGGACTCCGATGCTCAAGTGAGTAAACTGATGGAGGATAAATAAAGTGATAAAAAGAGAGAGGGGGAGAAGATTGAGGTCAACTTATCCTGTTGATGGTTCGACGATGAGTGGACAAGCACCAGTGAGATAACTAGCCGCCTGATGATGGTTAGAGACGGTGGAAGGAGATGGATGGTGAAGGTGGATTGTGGTGATGGTGAATGATGGTGGATGATCGTTGGTGATAGTGGGTGACTAGTGTCTTCGAGCGTTGATTAGATAGCTTGCAAGAGACGGAGGTGTAAGAGTGATAGCTAGGGTTTCGTTCAGCGAGTCTTGGATGATTGCTCTCTTGCTCACCTGCTACCTATATAGTTCCACTGGCCGTTGGAGTCTCTCCCCCAATATCGGTGAGGCAGTTGAAGTCTCCTAGTGGGTTGGACCACATCTCGGTCAGTCGGAGGAGTAGTGGGTGGTCAAGCTTGTTAGTTGAAGTAGATTCCTAATGAGATGGTCCATTCACTTGTTCTGTTGACTAACCAAGCGAGGTGGGATGGTCGATCTACCCACCGTTTGGGTGGCTCCAAGCGTTAGCTCCCGTGGGTTGGTCAGGTGCTAGAGCATCTATGAAGACTATGAATGGGAGAGCATTGACTTGAGCTTGACTAATCAAATGGGTTAGACCTTGGTTGATCAAGGAGAGATGAATATTGACTGGTCAATGTGAGATGGACCTTGGATAAGCTAGACCAAGCATGTAGGTTAGTGTATGAGTTAGAGAGTTTGATGCTTTGGCTTCTCCAGAAGTAAGAGCTAGCTTGAGATGGATTCTAGAGCTAGAGCAAGCCTTATGGGTTGGTCAGGTCTCGGACCGGAACGGACCTTAGGTAAGTTCACTTTGATGGGTCGACCGCGAGGTGATTAGTGTCCATCACCCTGGTCTCGTGGTCAAGTTGACTCTTAGTCCTGTGTTTGTAGACTAGACTTCCACTAGCCTAGTGGATGAGTAACTAGAACGTATTCGAGTAATCTCGTGGATTGAGCCTACTCACCTCTAAATGGGTCATAAACGAAGCCTTATCCGGTAGTATTTGGATTAAGTTATGGACTGAGCCAAGATATGAAATTTTCCAATACAATTATATACTAATCATTCTTGCAGCTAAATTGCTAGCCATGGCCAACACTCCGATGGTGGTTGCACCCCAAGGATCCGGCAAGAAGAAGAAGAAGAAGAAGATGATGATGATGATGATGATGATGAACACTGTTGCCCAACTCCTTTGCGCCAAGCTCCGTTAATTCATTGAGATGCTTTTCTTTTTCATCTCCTTTTTTAAATATTTTTTAGGCCTTTTTACGTGTTATTATTTTTATATTTGGTCCGAATTAATCAATATGTAAGTTTTTAGACCCTTCGGTAGTTCATTATGGCTCAAATTCTTCGATTTGTAACATTTTTTTAGACCTTTGGTGTTTAATATTCGCCCCAAATGAATCGATAGATAATAGGTTTTTGGCCATTTGATAGTTCATATTAGGTTTCTCCTAATCCACCATTGTTTATACTTCTCAACATTCAACCTGCTTAGCCCGAATTATTTATGAAATCTATATAGGCCCATAAAAAATACAGGCCCAATATATGATCTAGAAATATTTTCTTATAGATTATAAAAGACTAGAATGGGTAGTATCAAATTTTGTCCCGGAAAATAGTCGCAAAATGAACATGGGCCCCAGCAATTATGAGCCAAATACAGTTGTTTTTATGTTGTTGAAAAATGATTGCAAAACGTCTATGGGCCCAAAATAATACAGTCATAAAACTTACATGGGCCTAATAAATAAATGTAAATGGGGCCATCAATTAATGTCTACAATATTTTGTTGTCAGGTTGAAATAGTAGAAGCCTATGATGAGAGATGAAAAAATGTACTTTGATGAATTGTAAATTTGTAACAGTATTATACATTCACATTTGAATTGCATCACTTGTCGCTAATGTACATATTTTAACATGTTCTCATGTTTTATCATTTATATAAATTTTTGACCTAAAACTACCCAATAAGCCTAGTTTAAAATGTTTTTAAGAATGGAGGGCTGGAGTACCTTATATCAGTCACATAATAATATTTTTCATCTTTTTATTCTATTGTTAGTATCATTTACTTCATCCCCTCGCGCGTAAAACTTCATACATTTACTAATTTATCCGTCTCATATAACTTTATACATTCCTAAAAAAGAGTTACCCTACCCAACAAATAATAAACAAACACTTAAATTATACATTTTACCACTTAAAATGTATATTTTCGCACATTGCTTTATTCTATTGTTACTTTTTTTACGTAAAAAAATGTGCATCAACCCTAACGTATAAAGTTCTCTGAAATGAGGGAATAATATATAATAGTATAAAATTAGTACTTCTTGTATAACACATTTTCCTTTCGAAATTAATTCGATGATTTGGGACTTCATGCCAGGCATGGCCATCATATTTTGTTTACTCAGGTGAATGTAATAGGTCACCTAGGGTGGTGGATACCTCTGTGATCTGTACTATTGTAACATCATCGGATAATTAAGCTAGTATAATATCTTCTCAAAATATTAGAGAAATCTAAATGAAGAGTTAAACGATAAGAAACTGAGAGTTGTAATCTATAACAGTATAATATTAGTGCCTATAACCATTTTTAGGAGTCGTTCTCTAAGTTATAGTGGAACAAATTATGGCACATTAACAATAGTATAATATTCGTCTGCTCGGGCCAGAGTCTACACCAATTTTTTTCGCTTTGAAATCACGCAAAAAATATATGAGAGTGGTCTAATTATATTCTCATTATCCTTGTCAATGTTAACCAATGTGGAATATATCAGGTATAACCCCTTGACGTCCTAACCGAGCCTTTGGATGGGAGTAGCCATGTCATGAGACCAATCATACGCACCCGTTGTAGGGGAACAATTTCGTTCCATTACCATTTATAACGCCTCGTCCTACTCTTAGGTGTTATAGTGACAATAACTTGGGTCACACATATCAAAATAGTACGATATAGGTTCGCTTGAGAAAGACCCATAAGAATTCAGTTTTTAATTCTCTTTATTAATATTGATATTGTAGAATGCAGGGTATTACATTCTACCATCTTATATTGTTCGAAGCAGGCACGGACGAACATTAGCGCAAGGGGCAGCAATTGTTGCCCCTGAAATTTTAAGCCGAATTTACTATAATACCCCTGAGTTTAATAAAAATATAATTTTATTTACAGAATAATTACCTGTAAAAGGAATTTTTCTTCAAAAATTACAAAGAACTAGACTCTTACCTATTTAGAAATCCTAATTTTGAATAAAAAACCTATAAAACACAAAGCAAGACAACAAAACACCAAACAAATCAAACAAGCTGCTCGGAACTCACAAACTCTTCAGATTTGGCAACAAGAACACAAGAAGCATCTGCAAAATTGGTAAGAAATTCTTAAATTCGAAT
>JAYMSP010003907.1:0-18028 GCA_036897095.1 Plantago elongata
GATTCGCGAGTAGAGGTGTGCGGAGGATGGAGATGCGCGGAGGTGGATGAGGCGGAGGTGGGGGAGGCCGGAGAGAGGCGGAGGTGGTTGGCCTCAGATCTGAAATTGAGATTGAGAATTGAGGCTAGGGTTGTGAATTAATTGAGTATATGGATAAGGCCGTGTTTGGTTTGCAATTAAAATGAATAGTGAAATAAACTGGTCAACGCAAATGGACATGGATGTAATTGTTGATCTAAGTGGATCTATATGCAACATGGGCATCTAACATGGGTATATTTAATTATCCCTAAATTATAATTACTAGAAGGCAGTCTTATTCATCCGGTCTTCTATGTGTCCCTTCTCAAATAGAAGATCAGTGACAAGTATATCCCATCACCATCCTTACCAATCACTAATGATGGAGGAAGATTCAAGGTTTATCAATTAAATATTCTGAAAAGAAGAATAATTCCCTGCAATAACATGGATGTAGTACAAGTGTTAGTACAAGTGTTAATTCACTGGTCTAATGCATCTTCATAAGAAGCTACATGGGAAGATTATGCTTATATGAAGAAGACTTTTCCACAACTTGATTCTAGTGGACAAGAATCAACTCAAGGAAGGGAGAATGTCAAATCCTCTCAAGTTCCGGCTGAAGAAGTGATCAACATGATGCAAATGAAGAACCAAGCCGATCATGGAAGAAACGTAATATGGGAAGAAAAGGCGCGATTCTCTTTAAAAGCCCAAGTCAATAACTTATGGCGACAAATCACAGCTATTGATCCATCTAAAGCCGATCCAACGGCTGTGATATAATCGTACATCGCTTCATCTCAGCCATCCATCATCGCACGATCCAACGGCTACTGAATCGTTCGTACCAACACGTACTATTTGTGATTCCAAATAATCAGTGCCGCGTCATTTCATTTGATTTGGCCATCTCTGTCGTAACTTAGGATTTTTCCTCTTTTGTTACCGTTGGCTTGTAGCCGTTGCTGAGTTTGCTTATTTGTATTCGCAGTTTCATGCTATTTGCGGCAAGTAATGAAATTGTTATAGTTTTAGTTAATGTTTCTCTCTCAATTCCTCTGTTTCTCCCTCAATATTCGTCTAAATCAACCCCCTTTATTATGTTATCCGTTTACATCCCAAATCATGGGAAGTATCATTACATAACAGAGTTAAACTGTGAAGTTTCTCTTGCATGTGTGAGTGAATATTGTGTATTCTTTGTTAAAATGTGTACGGGGAAGTACAAAGTGAATGTTGATTCGTGTGAGGATATGGTGTCCGAGTTCCTTTACCATCAACCCTCTAGTCCAATTTTGTCTATGAATAAGAGAACAGGGAATGAGGCCCTAAATTGGAATGTCGATGAAGATAGTGGTACTAGAAGAGTCAATATTCAGGCACTTTGGTATGGTGCCTTAGCACGTATAATTCATTTGAAATGTAATGTAGTTCTTGTCGGATACGGACACTGATTCTTTACAAGAGTGGTAAAGTCGAATACTAAAACCAATTAAGTTTTAAATTTTTACAATGAACATAAACACGAATTAATTTCAAATCATAATGTTATAACCTTTAATTGAATTATAAAATGTTAAAATTAAATTTAAAATTAAATTAAAGAGACGTATAAAAATATATCATTTAATTTAAACATTATATATTGACAGTATAATATTAATTCATAGTTGCAATTAGAAATGATGACAATGATGTACTACGGAGGACAAAGGAAATACACATGACCATCGATTATTAAAATTTTCATGCATTATAGTCAAAGATTTCATTGTCGCAACCAATCACTATAAGTGGAAGTTTAAATTTTTGTGAGATTTTTGAGAGTCTTGTAATATTATATATTAATTGTGCGGCGTTGTATGTAAATTGTAAATTTTTATGTATTTATAAATTATGTATTATTGTACATTAATTGTATATCTTAATCGTTTTATGTAGTACTTTTCGAACTTTTGAAAAAGTTTCTTACTAATTAATAGGTTAGTGGGTTGTTTGAAGAAGGCGAAAGACCGTTCGGATGAAGCAATTGAAGGGGAGAATATTCTCGAGGGAGAACTACATATTGATATCCTCCCCGAAGTTGAAACTGTTACGATAATATCCTAGAAGAAGATTATGAAGGAATTATTGATGGTCAATTGCTATCCAAATTTGACCCATGCCGTTCTTTCGATGAACTCTTCGAGAAGGAAACAGTAGCATTTGAAAATGTGCAGATGTAATATAACCTACCTCACTAGTATACATCATGCAAGCTCCAACTTTCAAAGCACATGTAGAATTACAAGTATACTTTATTATTGTCCATTTCGGATATATTTATTATACTACTGGAGCGGTCATCTTCCCACTCAAATCGAATATTTTGTATATAAAAAATTCAATTTCAATTGAAAACGAACACTCAAATTCTATATCAATCAATCCATATTCTTTAAGAAGTCGGATTTGATCAAGTATATTTGCTCCACTACTGCACATGTACATTATGGGTGGATCTACGCCCTCATTGGTATAATGATGACGTTAGTGTTAGTGGAAGACTTAAAAAGGAAAGTATGGAAATGGAACTCTATGGTTCGCCTCAAGTGTCGTGATATTGGATTCCATTGAATTGCCTCCAAATATAAAGAAGCATATATTGTTCATGTAACCTATGAAAGAGATAGAAGTTCAGATAAGGTTTAAATTTGAAGACCCTCTTGCAATTTATATATTCAAGAGTACTCATGTTTGAAAGACAAATTCTTTTTAAAAAATATGAAATAGAACAGATACAACGATAAGGGTTAAAGTTATTTATAGATGAATAAATTTTAAGAAAATATAACGGACCAGATTGATAAACGATTCAAGCTTATTATAACTATGTGAACTTATTATAAGTCACTCGAGCTCAGAGCATACATTGGCCAAAAATCAAGAAATCACAAACACAGATTTTCACCGTTTTCCAACATTTACGTGTGACTCCGCGAAGCGCACTTAATGGTTTGTTTGCACTTCATCAACACACTTCTATACATAAACTATTTTTTCAACATTTACCTTTTTCATTTGGGAGAAAGTGTAAATGCATATTTATTACCAGACACATGCATTAGTTTATGACTTTTATTACTTCACTTATTTCCCATGTGGGACCTAAAATACCATCCCTTCTACCATTTCTCTTGAAAATATCGCACAAATCAATGTTCTCTCTACGCTTAACACTAGTAATTGATTTAATGTAATTAAACATGATAAAGAGTGTAAAATATATGACATGACATATTCATTAATTTTAACATGTTCTTATTTTATATTATTGTTTATTTAGAGTTTAATCACCATGCCCCATTAAATATGTACGAGTCATTAACTATTGTTTAATTTATTAAAATAGTCTTTCTGACTCTTAAATTCTAAATATAGTTCAATGAATATAACTGAATTAAATTATAATATAAAAAAATTAAATTAAATATAAATTATAAATTATAAATTTTCAGATAAAAATACAAAGTTTTAGTTTTATTATTCACAATAGTTACATGTTAATTTACATATATAATATGTTAGCAAAATGATGTATGTGATGTTAGATAAATAAATTATTTTACTTTTAGAAAATTTGAATGAAGAACATTCTCAAATTAATAACAATAACGTGCAACTCAGTTGGTAAAACGATTCATCTCTAATCAATAGGTCGGGGTTTTCAAGTCACCCTTTTATTATTGAAAAAGAAAAAATTAAAATTAGTAATTTGACATTCACAAATCAAAACATCAAATATGGTCTAAAAATAAGTTATAATAAACAAATTAGATTGTCAATATAAGTCGCGAAACTATTTCATCCAAAGGCATACTTGTTAAACTATAAGACACATAAATAATGGGAGATGGACAGATTCAATCATAGTTTCTTGTCTTAACCAATCACTAACATTCCATGAAGAAGAGAAGGGATTATGTTCTTGAATACTCTGTGATGGGTGGGGCATGTATGTAGTCATTGATGTTTCCGCTTGGACTGAACATATTCAACAAGTCCAACTAGGATTTGGTACAATCAAATTTAAAACCCAATAGGACCATAAATTATTATTCTCAAGTACCTTACCTCCATCCCAGAATATTTTTTCCGCTTTTGCAGCTGAATTTTAATTATGAAATTAATTTTAAACTATAAATATAAATCGTTCAATTATATTACATACTGAAAATAGCCCTTAAAGTTTCATTGAATTTACATTTTAAAATTTATTTGCTTTTAAAATTAAAATATTTAACTGTAAAATGTTTAGTAATATATTAAAACACATTAAATTGCTTTCTCGCCGGTATATATGGCCGTAGTATCTCACTTTGACTAGCAAACCCAAATCCAGATTTCCAGTACTCAAAAGTAGGTCCCTTTTCCACCTTATTTCATCACTTAATTATAAGGGAATATCATCACTTGTCTTCTTCTTCACAACTCTCATTTTTGCCAAGCCAAGATTTTATCTCCATACAACCCCATGTGTTTGTGTTGGTACTAACTACAGAACCCACAATCCCACAAGTTAAAGCATCTCCTATCATCTTGTACTGTGTCACAAAACATGGAAGGTGATGCAGAAATAATTGTACCACCTCTGTTCATGTGTCCAATAAGCCTAGACTTGTTCAAAGATCCTGTCACACTCTCAACAGGCCAAACTTATGACAGATCCTGCATTCAAAAATGGCTTCTTGCCGGCAATTTAACCTGCCCTGTCACAATGCAGAGGCTCCATGACACTTCTATGGTGCCTAATCACACCCTACGTCATTTGATCGAACGGTGGTTCGAGTCGAATAACCGAGTTGTGCTCGATCGTGCTGTGG
Source organism: Plantago elongata (assembly GCA_036897095.1). Classification (NCBI taxonomy): domain Eukaryota; kingdom Viridiplantae; phylum Streptophyta; class Magnoliopsida; order Lamiales; family Plantaginaceae; genus Plantago; species Plantago elongata. The sequence goes on from JAYMSP010003907.1 coordinate 4,887, forward strand.
TAGATGTCGATTATTCGGTCGCTGCAATGAAGAGGATTATTGAGTCAGAGGAGTCTGCATTGGAAGATAAGGTTAGAGTAGTGGAAAAAATTGAGTCTTTGTCTCAAGGCTTGCACAAGAATCACTGTTTGATCAAGTTGGACTTCTTGGGACTACTTTTGGAGCTAGTACTTTTCGAAAATTCTTGGAATGAAATGGGACTTTTGGAAAAAGCACTTGGTTCTATTCTGAAGTTGATTCCTTTTAGTGACAAGGCGGCTTTGAGTTTCATGATGAAAGATGAGACTAAGTGTGAGAATTTTGCTTTGCTTTTTGAGAAAGGGAGTAGTTTGGTCAAAATAAGCTTGAGTTTGCTACTAGAGGTAATGGCCTCATATGTCGAAAGCCGACCGGTTTGCGAAAGGCTTGGTAAATCGGTGAGGCTTGTGCAAGAACTTGTTGAGGACAAGTCCGAGGCTGGGATTCGGGGTTTGTCTGCATTGTCGTTAATCGAGTCGAACCTGGAGAATCTTGCGAACAACGGTGCGGTTCGAGGGCTTGTAGGGTACCTGTTAATTGGTGAGAAGAGGAAAGGAAGCTTGGAAGCAATGGCTATGGGTGTGATTGAGAGACTTTTAGTAGTGGAGAGGGCTAAAGAGATGTTGATGGATGAACCAAATGGTGTTGATGTAATAGTGAAGATTGTTTTTAGAGTATCAAATCATGAAGGAAGTGAAAGTGCTTTGAACTCATTGGTCATTTTGTGTTGTGACTCAGAAAATGTGAGGGAAAAGGCTATTGCTTGTGGTGTGTTGACTCAGTTGCTGTTGTTGCTTCAGAGCCAGTGTAGTGTGAGGGTTAAGACTAAGGCAAGAATGTTGTTGAAATTGCTTGGATCAATGTGATAGTGTATTTATCAATCTTCATAACTTGTTCTTATTCATTTGTTTAGGAAAAATTCAAGTGTATGATTTCTGCAGATTATTAGTTTCTTTTGTTTGCATTTTCTTGTTTGGTTTGGTTTTTTAAAGAATCGAGTTTTTTTTTTCTTTTGAATTTTTGTGAGAGGGCAGGGAGTGCGGTGCAGTTCTCTGCCCTCTCATAAAAATTGGAAAAAAAGTATACTAGGTGGGAAAGTTGATTGAGAGGTTTGCACAATTTAAACATCACATGCTTTGAAGTTTAAAGAGTCACTGTATAGTTCACAGATTTATTTTGTGTTGGGGGCATTTCCCTTTCACTATTAAAATGATCATGCATAAATGGCATCTGACGGCTTAGTTGGTTAAAAGAGACGAATTACTAGCCTCTTGATCGGGTGGATGATCACGTTGGTTAAGTTGATGAAAATGGAAGATAACTAGCCTCGTCATTACAGGCTATTACCTAAATCCGAAGAGTTTAGGTAACGCATGGTAAGATGCATATGGAAAAGATACATGTTTTTCCTATTATACACTACACTTAGGGACTGATTGGTATATAATTTGAGTTACATTTTTTCAATTGAAATTGATTTTTTTAATAAAATGTTTAATTTGAATAGGGAGATGGTCACTCCAGCGATATAACAAATCGGGCCTTAGCATATAAAAGTCACTATCATTCTAGCATTACATGTTTGAATCAAATTGCAGTCTGTGAAGAGGTTTCTCCTTTCGGCTGTGGCAATCTCACTCGATTATTGGGCTCAGATCACTTCTTTAACTCCAATTCCAAAAGGAACGGCCAATTTTGACTTTTGTGTAAGACTCCATAAATACATCTTTATTGGTAGTATTCACTAAAAAACTTAAACGTTAGCTAGATGAAGTTGGTAAATAAGCTTAAACAGGCTAAGCTTATCACATTTTTACCTACTCCACTTCCACTTAACGATAAATCAACTATAACTAATAACACAATCCGACGTAATAAAATATGTCATTTAGATTTCAAGAATTTATTAAATGACATTCAATTGTAAACAAAATCAAAACCATATCACATCAATGAATTCCATTACCTTGTTACATACCTTCAGCTCAAAACTAGTTAATAAGTTGGGACTACACAGGTGGAAGGAGTTATAAGTAAGTACACTGGTGACTTTTTTGGTAAAGATCGATCATAGCTAGCTACTTTCTTATAGAGCAAATAATATTGAAAGTTGTCATATAACACAGTATATTATAGAGGACAAGAGTAGTTGAGGCTTTAGACTAATAACGCGGATTAACGTTTTGTAAAGATGACAACTGCTTGGAACCAGGATTGGTGGAGGTAGTGGAGCCGTAGAGGAAGGAATTCGGGGAAAATGACATACTGGTCAATAACCCAATAAAATATTATTTCATAATACTTTTAGTGATTTCCATTTCATTTTTTTTATTACATATTTCTAATTTTAATGAGAATATATAGTAAACTATAATAATAAAATTTATATAATAAAAATTAATATTTCATAACATAATACTTTTACGGATTGGAAGATAAGGTGGTACAATGGAATAGAGTTGGAGTTCTAAGAAGAAGTTGCAGAGTTTGATTCATGATGAAGGTATAAGATAGGATCATGCGAATAACATATAAGTTGGATAATTATATCCCCTCAATAAGTACTTTAAAGGGATGGTGACCAACTTTATATGGTATCATAGCAGGGTCAAGTTGATCATGGGTGCCCTAGCCGATGATAATTTCGATTTATTTAAAGATGACTATAATTTCACGAGTAGAGTTGATTAACTGCGGCCTACTCCTGAGAGTACGTCTTAGAAATATTCCACCTCTCTTGTGAGAAGATGTTAGTGTACACATGCTAAAGTATAAAGGAGGTAAGAACCGCGAAAAGATCAAGATACCTATCTTGAACAAGAGAAATATGGTTAATTCGAAAGCTAAGAGGTTAGAAAGTTTGTCGAAGGAACTCATGATCTGATTCTCGAAATCAAAATCTAAGAAGTGATCAGTATTTTGCTTGATTTTGTTGAACAGAAGTTCTTGAATTTGGATGTGAGCTAGCTAGATGAAAGCTAGAGGGGGAATCAAGAACAGAGTGATTTGACTGAATATTTTTCTCCATGATGAAACTATGCTCCATGATTGTTTTAGGAAACCAAAGAAAACTGGATATATTCTTGTTCTCTATCCATTTTGTGTTCTGATCAATTGCATGAATTTGGAGAAGCGGACATATACATATTGAGATGTTTCTATTACTTAATCTTCTGGTCTTTGCCAATTTGGAACATGCAAGCTGCTTTGTACAATTGCATCAATGTCTAATTCACTTTCGTAGATGAAGTGAACTGTTTCGATATATTTGGCTGAAAAGTATAAAATTTAAGGCCACATGCTATGCAAATTAAACTAGATCTTTCTGATACTTTGACCCACTCAGAGTCATGAAATCATTTAGGATTTGGATTTTTCAGTCAATTTGAGTAGACTTAGTAATACATTTCAATGGAATTGAATTCCAATTTATTGATCCCAAAGTTAACATTGACACAAAGGTAAGAAACAAATTCAAACAGAAACAGCTTGAAGATTCTTACTTTCTTCTTCAAAATAAAGGAAACAACAAGAAGTCCTCAAACGTCAGAGTGCTCGAGCTGAACGCCCTTGTTCATCAAAGGAGCATACTCACCATGATAACCGCCAAGATGATCAGCCAATGTCGTCTTATCGATATTCTCATGGTGATACGACTTGCAAACAAAGTAAATAATCGTTTGCACAACGAGTATAAATAGCGTCATAATAGAGAACAGAGCCAGGCTAATCACCCCAAACAAGATCCTGCTTCCAAGCCCAACCGCATCTCCATTTGGAATAACGACGTGGTCTATGAACATTTTCTGAACCCAAGACAAGCAGAGGCCTAATGCCAAAAATATTACCACAGAAACTCCCATCTTTCCCTTGATCAAAGCTTGACTCTTCGCCATTGCCTTTATGCCATAACTTTCTTCCAGAACCGAAACTACACTAGCCAAGTTCCACACTATAGCAAGATAGAATATCCCGACTAACCACACAATCAGGAGAAGGAAAAATCCGACGATCTTAACAGTCTGTCCAACTGGTATGAAAAATCCCACAGCTAAGAGTATCAAGGAAACCACATTAAAAGCAAAAATGAAAATGGAACTCCATACGAAAGTCATCATTAGCCTCTTCCACACTTTAGGAACCACACTCATGACTTTCTTGAAGGTCACATCCTTCGCAGTGTAAATACATGCAATCGTGTAAACAACAGCTGCAGTCGAGAGGAGCGCTAGAGTCATGAAGAAGATCAAGTATACGATCTTGAACAGGAAAATCAACATCAATCTGGAGGAAACGGGGTTGGAGGTTTGGTTGTAAGAGCTTTCGTTGAAGGAACTCGCATTATAGGAACCATTCTCCTCAGGTGGACTCTCTGGGGTGAACTGATTTGGCAGGATTTGGCCAAAGATGATTAGTTGAATCTGCATATGAGATAAGTAGATGAAGGATAGAGGCATGATTAAGTACATAAGTATTTGGGAGAAGATTTTTCTCCATGTTGAAACTAGTTTGCCTGATTCTTTTAGGATGCCAAAGAAACCAAGAAGCTGGAACTCCTCTTGTTGTCTGTCCATTGCTATTGTTGTGTGATTGTGGTTGTGAAATGGGAGAACATCAATGCATTTTATATGTGAAGAGAGTGGATAGTACTGCACTAGTGTATACAGTATACTTGGCAGGTAGTGTCAACTGTCACGTGAAATTTGAATGTAGACGAACGTTAGAATGATTGAGGAGATTCCGTGCTACTTTCGCATCACGTTAGTGACATCGATATTTACTAGAAATCCATTTGTAAGGTACAAAACATCCTAATAACAAAGAGTCGAACTTGTTTGGATCTACTGAATCGATGTACTGATAAGAGCGAAGGTTTCGGTGTTTACTATGCAGGGTCCTTTCTCTTAAGTGTTAAGACTCTATCCTCAAGTTGACATTGAAAATGATATTAGCCCAATTAAAGATTAAGTTTTGTTTTAAATCTCTAATGAACACTTATGTAATGAAATTGACAAGAAGATATGGTTAAGACAGAACGGCAACTTGGTCCATTTGGCAAACGCTACTTTGAATTATTAGGCATGCATATTATCGAGTCTTATATTGATATTGGAAGTGAAGTTTATCCACTAAGATCAAATACATTGTGTAAGTAATTTAATAGGGTTTGCATTATTGGATTGTATAGCAATGGAAAAGAGTAGAATTCTACTATTTGTGAACTTTTGAAATGTATAGGCTAGATATCACAGAAAGACCCAAGTTTAGTAGTACTATGTATAATTTCATAAGCAAATTGATTATTCTCAAGTCTTATTCTAAAGAAAGCTGACAGTTCAGTACAGAGCTCAATTGATGCTTGCATAGTTGCATTCAATATCTGATTTATCTAGATTCTATCACATGAACTTATTCTTGATTGTCTGAAGTGTTGCTAATACTTCCTTCATGTTCATCCTCCGGGATGGGGAATCTGACAAGCAACTGAGAGCAAGTTCCAAAACTGAAGATACACATGACATTTTTTTGTTAAAAAGCTCTTCAGACTCTGATGCTGCTAAATTGGCATCAACAATATGACTCAGTCCATTGGGCAAAGCACTTGATACCCAATTCTTAAGGTTCATGTTCTCACTAAATATTTCATCCCCAGGTTGTCTCCCTGTGAATATTTCCAATAGCATGACGCCGTAACTGTATACATCACAGCTGGTGGAAATCCTCCCCTCCGATCCATATTCTAGAACACAAGATTTATAATCAGTAATCCAAATATATATATGCAATTGGATTAGAGCACAAATTCCATTCTCTAAGCAGAACATAAAAGAAGTAAAAGTTGAACATTTTTCATTTGCGGTTCAAGATTGATTCGTAGTTAAAGTTTGAAAAGTTTGACTGCAAAAAGTCAAAGTGAATAACTTAGACCGTGACGGAGGATAGTATGGTATTAGTGTGTCCAGTTTTGCGGATGTATAAAATGCAAATGAAACATAAATTTTGCAGAGTAAAATACTTACCTGGGGCCATGTAACCAATTGTTGCTAGTGTCCTGGTGTGTGTCCTGCTCTCTTCTTCACCTAAGAATTGTGCGATTCCGAAATCACTCACATAAGCATTCATATTTTCATCAAGAAGGATATTGCTCGGCTTTAAATCGCAATGAACGACGGGTGTAGAGTAACCATGGTGAAGATATTCCAATGCAGCAGCTACATCTATCATTATGCTCAATCGTTGCATGAGACACAACACAACTTCTTCCGAATGCAACCACTTCTCAAGGCTTCCATTCGGCATGTATTCGAGAACCAACGCCTTGAAATTCTGGTTGGAGCAACTACTAATGACCTTCACAAGATTTCGATGGCGAATATTACGCAGTACTTCACATTCAACATCAAAAGTCCTCCATGCACCTTCCAGGTGTAGATTGAACACTTTTATTGCTAAAATGGCCCCATCCCTAAAAATGCCTTTGTAAACTGAACCAAAACTTCCTTTCCCCAACAAATTGTCGTCACTAAATTTGTTAGTTGATCGCAATACATCAAAATAAGAAATTCTACCAACTCCTGTCCTCAAAGATACACCTGATACCATATGTGGAGAGCTTTTCTGGCAGCGTCTAACAATTATCATAGTCACGATACATGCAAGTACAAAAGCCATAACAGGTACAATTATAATTGCAAGCCGAAATTCCTTCTTCAACTTTGATTTCCTGGTGGGGTTTTTGCATGGTGGAACCTGGTATTGTTGAAGGCCACATAGCGCCAAATTCGACATGAATGATTGGCTTGTTAAATTTTGAAAAGGCCCTTCTGAAGGAATCTCTCCTGATAGTTGATTAAAAGAAACATTGAGGTATTCAAGATATACAAGTGCTTGCAGTGACTTGGGAATCATACCCGAGAGGTTGTTATCTGAAAAGTCTACCATTCGCAAATCCAACATGCCACCTATCGAGTCAGGTATGGCTCCTTCAAACTTATTATGAGCCAATGAAAATTGAATCATTCCTTGCATACCTTGAAAGGTGTTTGGAAGATCACCTGAGATGTAATTATTTGACAAGTTTATGTATGTTGCTACCTTGAAATTTCCAATTTGAGGAGATAGAGAACCGCTAATGGAATTTGAGGAAATATCCATCTCCAAGAGATCTTGCAAGCGCCAGATGCTATCCGGAATGCTAGAACTCAAGTTGTTAGACTTAAGATACACTTTTCTAAGAGATGAAACATTTCCAAAGCATTCCGGAATCGGACCCGTGAGGTGGTTCTCTGTAAAATCCAAAGACCCCAAACTATTTAAGCTGCAAAGACTCCTTGGAATGAGTCCTCGTAATCGGTTGGTATGCAGTAGTAATATCTGAAGGTTATCTAAGCCATCAAGTGCTGCAGGAATAACTCCATCGAAATTGTTCCCGCCTAGATTTAATTTTACTAACCCACTCAAATTTCCAATTTCATTTGGAATATAACCATTGATTCCGCAACTGTGAATGTCTAAACGAGACATAGAGGACGAAAGGTTTCCCACCGATGCTGGAAGCATTCCATTCAGAGGATTAGGACCGATATCTAAGTTTTTTAAGTACCTGCAGTTCGTCAAGGATGTGATAAAGCTCAACTCTTGAAATGTGGACTCACTTGTAAAGTTGTTCCCCCACAAGCATAACATTTCTAGGACTCTAAGATCTCCAAGGGAATTAGGGATATAACCTGTGAACGAATTCTTCGTTAGGTCTAGCCATGTTAATCCGGAACAATTTGCAATCGAATTTGGTATATATCCCCCAAGATTGTTGGCACCCAGAAAAAGAACCCGGAGATTGGGCAACGAGTTGCACAAGTTTGGTGGAAGCTTGCCTACAAGAAAATTCCGTGTTAGTAGTAGTATTCCTAATGTTCGATTTTGATTGCACCCGAGGAAGCATAAAATACTAATGTTAGAAGCAGGATGTTAAATGTTGGGACAATTTTATTAAATGCAGCATGGAATTTTATATATTACGAACAACATCAAAATTATTATAATTGATAAAATAGTCCTATAATTTTAAATAATTACAATTTTATCTAACAAAACATCTACACATGTTTATTCAGAAAAAAATCGAAGAAACTTTAAAAAGCACGAAGAACATTAAACCGCCCCAGCCGCTCCTGTCAGAGTAGCTCTGACCAGACCTGGTCAAAGCTTGTACAGCTCTGATCGAAGTTGTTAAGCTCTGCACATATATTGGCGGAGCTTAACTGCTCCAATAGGAGTTGTGCAATTCTGGAGCTTGACGGCTCCGATGCAGATCTAATCGGAGATGTGACTCCGATCTGGCGAGAATTTGATTCTCGTCATATCTGGGTATGACCAAGACCGCAGACTCGAATCTAATCAGGACTGCGTCCTAGTCAGATGCGGATCGGTCCTGATCAGACCTGTTCAAAGAAGTGACCTCTTTTTTCTTTTTTATAATTTCTTCAGTTTTTTTTAAAGTTATTTGTGTAAAGTTAGTTAATTTAATTATACTAAACAATTAATAACGACTACGAATATGAATTATAATAATATAAACATTTTAAATTCATCATTATTTGTAAAGTATGACTAATGATTTTATAATATTGATTTTCGTTATGTTATGGTATCGTAGTGTATATACGTTTATATATTTCTAAAGATGTGGTAATTTGTTATATTTTACGAAAAATGAGAATAATTTTATATTTATATAATTTGAAGGATCTTTTGTAATATATAAAAATGTGTCCTGCGTTTAGTAAAAACGATCATGCATTTCTTCATTCTTTTTTTAATGCTTCCATGTAGTCAGTCAATAAAATGAAAATTTTGAGATATGGAATTGCTCCAACAGTACAATGCGATTTTACAAAAATTAGTAATTCCATATTCTCTTCCTATTGTTTTATGTGAACTTCAGAAGTGTGACGAGAGCTTTGAGTATTATGGTGGTGGTGGTGTGTTGATGATGGGAAGGGGTGGTGTTGAGTTTGGAAAGAAGAGAAAATATTTAGTTTTTAAAATGTAAATTGTATATTTAAGGGGTGTATTTATAATTTTGTGTAATTTGCATTTCTAAAATTACTCTTTATATTCCTTCTAAATGTTTAACTTTGACATTTTGGTGGTTTTTTAATGGTTTACATTTTCTTTTTTGGAAACCCATATCCACTTATATTACTCTTCATATTCTATCTATATTCTATCTCTTTTTTTTTTTTTAATCCTCTTTCTTACTTTCTACCATTTAATTGCTATTTTATTCCATAATTATTAAAATTCATCAAAATCAATTGGTAAACCTTACAAAAGGACAAAGGGAGTATACATTATTGAAATTATTTATAACTTAGTTTTTTATTGTTTAATTGATTATTTACGTTTAGACTCCTCATTATACTTCCATCTACAAAAAAAGTCCTTATATAATTCGAAATATTGTAAACACCCCTTGGTCACTGCCTCGTCAACTGTCCAAAAATTCAACGTCAGTGTTAACGTTGACTGACGTTGACTCCGTTTGATGACGTCATTAGAAATTTTCAAAACACTAACTATTCATTTTATTGTTATTATTTTTGTTTGTTACATAAATTTCAAACCAAAAGTCATGTAATTTAAATATTAAATTAAAAAATAAGATGCCTTATTTTAGTACAATGAACAAGTGGTAAATATAACACAAGAGTTTTAAAGAGTTTGAATAGGTTGAATATTTTATTCATACTAATAAAGCGAACATGTATATATATGGTTAATATTACTCATATTAATAAGTGCATCTTAGTTCATAAATACAAATTTTAGAGTTAATTAATTTATTTGCCCTTTAGTAGTAATATTAAGATCAAGTTCCCCCAAAGGACATTACAATTAAACCCCTCTAGGGTATTTTGGACATTTTAAAAGTTGCAAAGTTGAGGTGCCATTCGGAAAATTCGCAAAAAAGTACTAAAATGAAATTTTTTAAAACTTTTTTTATATTCTGTAAATTATAAAGTTTTTAAAAAATTAATTTTTTTAGAAATTATAATAGATGACGTCATTAATACGATTAATGACGTCATAAAATAGAATTAACGTTAATACTTTTTTTGGGCCGTTGACCGGACAGGGATCAGGGAGTGTTTACGTTATTTCAGATTATGCCAGAACTTTTTTTTGTATGAGGGGTTTAAATGTAAATAACCCTTGTTTATGTCATTTGTCAAATTTTTCTGAAAATTACTACAATGTGAAGTTGTGCTGGAGTTAGCCTAGCTCAGAGAACACAAGGGGTGAACAAAATGAATAAATTCGTTAGTACAACTGCAGATCGCATATAATTTAAAAAGGGAAAAAATGTATGTACCTGATAAGTTATTATGCGTAAGTGAAAGATTCTCTATACTTGACATGTTCCCCAACGAAGAAGGGATGGCACCAGATAACTTATTGGTGTCGAGAAATAATATCTCAAGCATCTTTAAGTTGCCAATTTCTGGAATCGACCCTTGAATTGAATTCTTAGAAAGAACTAAACTCTCCAGAGTTGAAATGTTTGCAAGCGAAGGAGGGATGACACCTGATAATTGATTACTTGATATGTCCAACGACTTGAGGCTCCGGAGATTACCTATGGATTCTGGAATGTTCCCTTGAAGATAGTTGTTTGACATGTCTAGTCTCACAAGTATAGATTCGTTACGGAACGAATTTAGAAACATGTTGAAGCTCGTGAAATTGTTTTGTGCAAGTAATATGTGTTGAATCCAAGGAAACAACGCCAAGAAAGATGGAACTTCTCCTTTCAAACTGTTGTAGCTCAGCCTCAGAAATCTCAGCCTACGTAAATGAGCAAGCTCTTGTGGAATAAATCCAGTGAAATAGTTTCTATTCATGTCGAGAGAAACGAGAAAGGAGAGATTCCCGATTTGTGGATGTATTTCTCCTGTCAGGTTCATGCCTGAAATGTTTAATTCAGTGACCCTGCCATGGCCTAGACCACAAGTGACTCCGGTCCAGTTGCAAACTGGAAATGAGAGTGTCCAGTCCTCCAGGAGGCCATAAGGGTCAGAAGTGATTCGAGTTTTGAGTGAAAGTAGAGCTGATTGATCAGTGGTGATGTTTGGTGAGGAATGAACCAATGGGATGGGCAACATGTATATTAGGATGAATGGAATAGCTAAGGGAATCAGGCATCTGGGTTTCGCCATAATGCAGTACGTACTCGGTAGTCGGTACTACTGTGACGAATTAGTGATCTGAAGTATGAACTATGAACTATGAACAGAACAATATATGTCTATATAGATATTGTGAGCAATGTAAATCTGGAAGTAGTTCTTCGATATTTTCCAAAAGACTAAGGGTTGATTGACGTTATTGAAATGAGTTTTGCTATTTTTGTGTTTGGAATCCAATACAAATTGAAACTATTATCTAATTTCTCTCTAGCCTCTTCTCTCTTCGTTATTTCTAAACTAATTATTCTAATAAATATAATTCATAACATAACCACTCATCTCATTATAACAAACTTAAAAATCAATTATTACACAATCAAATTATTACATCTTAATTATACCAATCATTATTATCTTACACAACCTATATAACAAACCTACAATATCTATATAATTACAATTCTATGTTAAATATTAATTTTGACAATTCAATTATAATTTAATCACTATTTATTTATTTGAACGGATTCAACTTCAATTCCATTTTAAACCGCACTGAGACATCTTTATTGGATAAACTTAGCATGATCCTATGGCTGGAAGTGTAGGAGAACAAGACTTGGTAGTCTCGACCATACATTTTGATTTATTTCTCTTTTGTCAAATCACGGGCCATTTCACTATTACATTGGACATGGGTCCTGCCCTGCACAGGCTTGAATTTTATTCATGCTATACATTGACCTGACTTTTCGTGAGTAAATGTGGCTGGAAATTATGAAAGGAAAAGTAAAATAAATAGTGCTTCGTGAGGTGTATTTATATTAAAATTATTTTTTAATTATTTATTAATTAAAAAGATTATATATATATATGTGTATGTGAGAGAGAGCTACTCTATAAGAATTTACGATTAATATATTATTTGTCCAAAATAGATATTGAATTAGTGAGGAATAAAATGCTCTAGTTAAAAGGTTGAGTGAGTTTGTCCCACATTGTTTAAGTCTCTAATTTATAATTTAATAACTCCTAATTGGTGTTTAAATTGTGTAGTAACATTCTAGTGTACATGAAAAAACATTTTTGCCATACACCACGTGGTTTTCCAGCCATTGCATTGCATTAAGCCATTAACCGAATTGGTTAATTGTACTAAATCTTTAATTGTGTATGTAGTATAAATAATAAAATATAGTAGGTTTGGAAAATAGAATTAAAATGATGTTCAATTCATAATTTAAAAAAAAGTTGATCTTGAGAGTAAATGTGCCTTGATATGGTTCATCCACTTTAAATAATATTAAACAATATAATAAGTCTCACTTTGTTTAACAACTTTTAAAAGTGTAAAACAACTTTAGAAAGTGTAAAACAACTTTATAAATTCGTGTTTTTTCTTTTTCTTTCTTTCCATGTCTGCCGCTCATCAATCGGCGCAGGCAACCATCGTATTTCTTCCACTCCACCTGTTTCAAATCGATGCAACGCTCTGTAAATCGTGAAAAGATGTGTTATCTGCTCTATCAGAATATATTTGGTGGTTATTTCGCCACAGAGAATCACACCTACAGAATATACTACAACCAGTTGGCCAGAGTTCCAGCAGCTCCAAAATCACCACGGATTTGCGCCATACTTGTTGGCACACCTGCATTCTGGTCGATTCGCTCAATTCCGGCGTCCGGAGTGTTCGGTTAAATGTTTTATTCATGACTTTTGATTTATGTTTTAATTGCAACTCTTGGTTTATTAGCTTTTAGTTTTCAGTGATGAGTTTTTGTGACTTCCGTGTTGTACTTCCCTTTTTTACTTATGATGTATTGCTTTTCCACATGTTTCATTGTTTTCTGATTTTGTTTGAATATGTTGTATGAGATTTGGTTGTCTATCAAGTGTTTGATAGAATGCTTAGCTCGTTCATTCAGACTTTAG
>JAYMSP010003908.1:0-18024 GCA_036897095.1 Plantago elongata
CCTCCTCATCTCCTTCTTCCTCCTCCACTACTCCCACCGCACCTTCATCTACCCTCTCCGCCTCTTCCTCAAAACCCTCAATTCCCAATCTAAACCAACTGGTGCTTATGTGACGAATTCTAAACCATCTTCTCCCTCCTCTTCAATACCGTCGTACCCTCTCCGCCTCTTCCTCAAAACCCCTCGTCATTTGTCCCCTCTTGCTCGTGCTGATTCTCCATCTCTCTACAATTGACGTGTTTATGTGACAAACTGGTCAGATTAGGGTTTCTAGGGTACAGATTGGGGACAAATTGAAACGATGTCGTGTGCAAGAAAGGGGATTTTTGATTTGCAGAAGAAAACAGGATGGTTTTTTATGGAGTATGAAATTATATCAGGAAATTGATTTTTTTTTCAAATTTATATACTGGATACGAATATCCGCTGGATTTATCCGTTATCCAACGGATTTATCCGTATCCAATCCGCTCGGAATGGATTTGATAACGAATGAACTATTTTTCCATCCGGATGCGGATTGATCCGTATCCGTCCATTACACAACCCTAGTAAAATTCATTTTCCCTAAAAAGATATAATACATGAGGGGCATGTATCGTTTAAGGGATTTACTATACATTTTACACTAAAAATGACAATTTCGGCTAGAGGGAGGGAATTATGGTCCAATCTAATTCCTTTATCCATTTTCCTCTTTTATAACCAACTAAACATGAAATTCGTAACTTTTTGAGTTGGTAATTTCACTTTCCCATGAAAATCAAACCGACACTAAGAAGAAAAGTAGACATCAGTGGATTATAGGACACCAGACCGGACAGTGAGAGAAGAAGCATAATATGATTTCCTAGAATTTTTTATTAAAGTTTGCAATAGGTTTAGGAAGGATTGGAGGAGGCTTAATCACATTCAATAGTCTCCATCCGTGGTGTTTCATCTGATTGAAAATGTACACTGTACACACCAGAAACAGATAGCCTCTTGTAAAGCTTACTAAAATGTTTGATTCTTGTTCAAAGTCCGACCATTCTCATCGAGAATCAAAATTATTATGCTTGGCAATACAACTTCTATCTTCCATCTTAAAAACACATTTAATATTTTTCATACGCATGAATAATAATAATAATAATACCGTTACATTATACTAAAGATATGCACTACAATCTAAATTATTAGATCAATTCAAGATTCAATCTCAACACTTCACTATTTATTAATACGACATGATATTCCACTGTCGCATAACGTAAGGCTACATCGCATAATAATTAAAAACATTATATGCTCAATTATTTACATACCCCTTGCCATTTAACTTAACAAAATACACGCAATAATATTCAAAATCAACCTTATATAAACTAAAAATACACAAAACACCCCTTTGCTATATTTTTAAAAAAAAGAAAAATTGAGAAATTAATGATGACCGAAAAGTGGCAAAGCTCCGGCCATAACTCGTCGACAAGAGCTTTCATGGTGGAAAAGCTATAGCTTCCGTTATGGAAGCTCCGGCAAAGAAGCTTGCTCGCTTGAGCTTCCTATGGCAAGGTGTTCTGCCATGGAAAAGCTCTTCCATGACGGAACAACTTTTGAGAAAAATAAATTGTTTTCGCCCAATCTCTTATGACTATTGTGGTGTGATGTAAGAAGTAGAGGGAGAAGGTGGTAGTAATTTTTAAGTAAAAAATAGTTATTTTTGAAATAACATGTTAACTAATTAAATAAGATGATAAGTTTTGTTAATTTAGGTAAATTATATTTTCAAAATTGTTGAAATTATTTAGATTGATAAATAATTTTTTAATATTTATATTATGCCACTTATCAAATTTTGAATAGTGTACTAAAAATAACACAGTATTTGCCAATTTTTTTTAAAATTAGTATTTTTTTTTAAAACACCTTACAAATTGAGCTTGTTCTGTTGTAATGAACTCTCCAAATACAAACTTATGAAAACTTGACAAAGTTTCTAATATTCTCTCCCAAACAACAGAACTTCACATTTGCCAATTTTTTTAGTCCCGTGTAACGGACAAACAATTTTAACTTTATATGTAAACTACATCTTTTACCACAAAAAATATAATTTTTCCACCTTCCATTTTTATTATTACTTTATTATTATTACTATTATTTTATTTATACATAAAACTATACTTCAACCCTTACATAAAGTTCTCCAGGACGAAATAATAAGCATGACCTTATGTATACCAAAAAAGATGTTCCAGAATGTCTAGTATTTGGCCAAGAATCAAAGATATCACCAAGAATTTGCAAATGTGTTATCATATCAAGAAACACCGGTGAAAATGTGACTCAAATTTGACATCCAACTTGTAAGTAAAATATTGTCTATTCAAACTCAAAATCAACAAATGCAGGCCAAGTACAATATGCCAATAATACTGATATCATCAACTCAACTACTTTATCTTCACTGCTCATCAAAAATAAGTCAGGCACTGCCTGTAACCTAGGCCACAAGTGTGCTCGCAGTGGTGGACTCGCTGCAAAAGAGTGTTTAAAGTGACAAGTTACATAAAGAAAATTTAACCAGAAATTAATGGAAGTGCTAAATTTAGTCAACAAATCACATGTTCAGTTGCAATCATAAAATTAAGATTAGCACCTCCAAATTCCAGTAAGGTTTTCTGTATTCTATTTTGATAATAAATCTACAATCCCATCTGCTTTTAAATACCTAGTTAGTTAGTTACTATTGGCATAAATTTTTAAAAAGCATCTACATAGTACAATGAACCATGACCGGGATAACTTATCTCAATTACCACTGAGCATTACTACCAAGACAAACCAAGAGACCTACCACAAAACATTGACCCTGATTATCTACTACATAATACTCCCGTCCGGAACTCAACTTTGCAGTTTCAGTTTTGGATCCCAATCTCAGCTTAACAATGTACCGTTTTTATTTGCCCAAATCTCAATTTATCAGGCAGTAAATGTCAAATAAATAAACTATATATTATTTTGACAAGCCTATCATACATCTCAAGTGTGATGACCATACTATGTAACCATATCAGAACATATCCAAATTAAGAAAGAAGACTTACTACTTCCAGACTGGTGGAAGCTTCTTGGTTTTCTTGTAGTATCTGGCAAGACGGTGAATCCTGCTCTCGACCAAAATCAGCCTGAACTTGGAGTCCTTATCCTTCCTATTCCTCTCCAAATGCTTCCTGATAGCCACTGCCTTCTTGATCAAGTGGTATAGATCCTCAGGGATCTCAGGTGCAAGCCCTATCAGTAAAGAACCCAATCATCGACATATTCTACACATTTTCAATCTTAATCAAACAAAAACTAATAGAAGAGCAAAACTCCACTGTGAGCACTAACTACCAATTGCTATATTACCAATGACGATCAACTTTCTCATTCACTTAAACTCTCAAATCAACAGATACTAAACCTAACAAAAGAACTTGTAATTATAATACACACAAGTATCACCTACAAACATTTTTGTTTCCAATCAAACTAAAAATAACAAAAGAGCAAAAACACAACTGTAAGCACTACCACTAATTACTCGTATTACCGATCATCAAACATTCACATTCACTCAAACTCTCAAATCAAGTAATTAGCAATTACTACTATATACACAATTATCAACAAATTCACTGAAACTCAAAGAGACAAAATGAAGAGAAACAATACCATGAGCTTTAAGGATACGAAGGATCTTGCTACCGGTGACACTCTTGACCTGAGCAATACCATGAGAGTCCCTGAGAAGCACACCGATCTGTGACGGCGTCAAACCTTTCTTCGCAAACTTGCAGATGCTTTCCTCAACCTAATCAACATAAAACGCAAATCAAATCTCAATCACAAATCAAACAAAACACATTTCAATCAAATGGAGGTGAATCAGGATAAGCGAATTTACATCTCCGGGGACAGTCTTCAGCCAGCTAGGTGGAGTTCTCTTGTACGGAAGAGCTGAAGCGGAAATACCCTTACTGAATAGCAACAACAAAATTAAATCAGTGATCGGAGCTATGAAGGTAGATAGATGACGGAGGCGATGGTTAGTGGTTACTTACCCTTTGCTGTGCATACGGCCCATGGTGGCGTTGCAGATTGGTGGTGAATTGGTGGTTCAAAGACGGAAACCCTAATCTCCTTTCTGTTGCAATGGGTGATGCTGATTAGGGTTTTATTGCCTTGATGAAGATGAGCTGAATTCAGTCCATTGGGTTTTCGTCATTCGGTCCAATATTTATGGGCTAGGACCCCCTAACACATTCAACCCAAATACTGCTCTCGGGCTCAACCTGCGGAAACAAGTAAAATAAAAAAAAAAAAATAAATAAAAAGAGTTCAAATTCGAAAAACTTGTAACAAGCTCAGTTCGAACTCGAAAAAGTAACGAACCTTAGCAACCCTTAGCTATTCAAAATGTTGAAAAGAAGCTTATCGACTGAGCACAGCCGAGCCTTAACGAATCAAGCTCTCGTTATAGCTCGACTCTCGTAACAGCCGTAAACATAAATCTCTAATTTTGACTCATTTTTATTTCAAATGTTTTCTTATTTAAAATTTCAAATGCTATTGAATTGATTATTAGACTATCTCCAGTGAATGACGGGGCAAATTTCAAATTAATTATTAGACCAAGCAATTTGGAGAGTGGATTTTACAAGTTGGTGATGGTGTTGCTGGTGAAAATAATGACAATAAGGTTGATATAAAATTACCGATCTTTTCCTCATCAGAGAGGTAGGTGATCCTATGAATACCATTCTTCATATTACGTAGTCGTAAACCATCATTGTTAGAACACTTAACCAATTCGTCAGTAGATCTAAATTACATCATTAATTGAGTCATTCTTGCACCTACAAATGATATTGTTAATGAGATTATTGAGTACGTCTCTTTCAAAATTCAAAGTGAGTATATTGGATATTTAAAGTGTTGGTAGCTTGCTTAGAGTGGATAGTGTATCTCTGAAGTGTTCACGATTGATTTTCTGAACAATATCATTGTTTTTGACTCCCTAACCACATGATTGTTTTAATGTTGGTTGAATGATCATGTCGTGGGTAATATTGATTAGGCTTCCAGACTATGCAATAGAAAGACTTATTATAAGAACATAATATTGAAGCAAAGATGTTGTCTGCAATGAATACGGTAAAAAAGAATATAGAATGATATTAAGTCCATCGAACTACACAAAATTCTCTATTGCATATTTCCGTACCCAACCCATTATAGAAACTGTAGGGTGAGCAACACTCTGCAACTTTTTAGCTGTAGCCAATCCTCGTTAAGTTATCTTATAGTTCACATTGGCTAAATGTAAAAAGAGTTCCACTTGAGTGATTTGGGGCATTTTCTGATTGAAGTAGAAATATGGTATGCTCCAAATTCTAATTCAAACTTCTGACAATGGTTTTCAACATCTTAGAATTTGAGTATCTGACACTTTCTCCAAGTGCAGCCATATCACTTATGAGAGTAGTAAACAAAAAATCAAGTTCTTCCAGAGTTTCAGTGGGACCCTGTTTGAAGTTTTGGAACTTCAATTTCATAACTTCGAACTTGTTTTCCATGGTTTTCTCAGTTCCGGCAAATATTTCTTCAATCAATTGCCAGGCAACTTTCGTCGTTTTTGCATACCACGGTTTGCAATGTATATGCTCAGGTGTCGATCGAATGATGATGTTACGAGCATGACAATTCAACCTGTGTCTATTGGCATCTTCGGATATCCAGAGTTCACGAGGTTTGTCTTCATACTTAACTTGTCCAGCAACAACACGACCACCATCACTAGTAGAAGTGTCACTACCTTCAGCATCAGTTTTCCTCCGACCGTCAGACACTCCAATGACTTGCTTGAGCTGTCTAATCTTGATTGGTCCTTCCTTGATGACATAGATCATCTCATCACTGATTGCTTCAAGATGCAAGATCATGTTGTCCTTCCATTTCTCATAATTCTCGGGCTTCAGAATCGGAGCATCACTCAGAGACATACTTGCACACTTAACACACAAATTAAAACATCCTTGAAAAGCGACAAAAACCTTTACCTATCTGGGGGATCAAGGTTCAGTGCAGAAGGCTTGGGAATCTCCCGCTCTGATACCACTTGTTGGTCCAGATAACGACAAAGGAAAAGACTAGATTGGGAGGGGGTGAATAGTCTTTTCAAACTTTTGTTGATAAACATGATTTCTCAGAAACTAGTAGGTGTCTAATACTTAGATTCAGAGAGCGGAAGACTTAAGCGATAGGCAAATGTGATTGTGCTTTGCAGTAATAAATATGTTAGTGTGTAATGCTGAAATGTAAATACAAAATAGTAAATAACATAACAATTATAGTGGTATCTGGAGGTGGCGTAATCCTCCAACTAATTCACTCGGCGTTTCTGAGACATGGAATTCACTAGAACATATAATTGATTTCACCTTACAATAAATCCTATTCTAGGATCCCTACAAACAAATGGTTTTCAACCAAATGTTCCCCCTGAGTTTTTCCCTAGCTCCTCGAGCCTAGTACTTTTAGTACTCAAGATAACCTTGGAGCTTTTCCTTGATTTCCCAAATCAAGTACTTCCTGTACTCCACACTTTGATGGTGTTGGTTATAAGTTAATTTATCAGGTAAGCTTCTCGTGTAAATTTTCAGCTATGTTTTCAAAGAGCTTGAAGAGATAAAACTACTTGATATACTTATTCTGTATATGGTAGGTTCTCTTTACTGACCCAAGATATAAACTATACAATATGCTTTCTGAACATAGTCTATCTGAGGAGACTAAACCTTATGTCTTCATAAACTTGTGCAATCTTCAGTGTTCAAGTCTTCAATTAGAATCCATTGCTAGGATCCTTCTTCATGTCCTTCATCGAAATATAAAATTACATTCAGAGACTTAATAATCCTATTACAAGTTTACTAGACTAACATACTAAGTGATTTCCTCTTTTACAATGTTCAAGTGAACGGAGAGTACTAGTCATCTTTCTGTACTAAAGATAAGTCATGTGGTGATTGATCAAATATACTAACAGGTATTCCTAATAGTTGACTTACTTCAATAGAAGTAAATGCTTGAGTATTTATAGCGGAATCTCCAGGAGACCAATCTCCGACCGTCACAACCGGTTGGTTGGGTACGCCCCAAGCCGACACGTGTCCCCGGAGACAGGTGGCACGCCGTGATTCGGCAGGACTCCGGGAATGTATCTAGTCGGCTCCAATAACTAGACGATAGGTTGAATGACCTAGCTTAGTTTCAGTAGTGTTTATCTCTAACATTTGACAAGAGTAGGACCTATTTGGTTAGGGTCGGTCTGACTAGTCAGAGTGTTATATATATTTCGTTGGTAATACTAACTCTCTCTGGTCGCTCCATGGAAAAACTTTTAAATGGTCGGCTCCCAAGGTAAATAAGGGCGTTTACGACTTATTATGATCCTATCTATCATGCATCATTGCGGCACCATCCTTAAGACCGAATTAGGAAGATAGAACTCATTCGTATATATCAAATATCTAAATTATTAGGAATCTTTTACATTTTAACCGATAGTCTTCAGTGGCGTGATTATTTGTTTTGCATACACATCAACTAGTATATAATCAAATACCGTGCTAAACGTGATGCCAAGTAGACTTTTAAAAATATTTACGAGATTTTGTATGATCGGATATTTATCTTATATTTCTATTGTGCCTTGTCCATCGAAAAACTTATACATCTTCTCTCCTAATTACTACATTAGATAACCAATTAATATTTACCTTTTAGTCCGTCTTGCGAGAAACCCCTATATATGAGAGAGTCTAAAAGTCCCCTTCAAACATTAAAGCTAGATAATTATGTCTTTTTTTAATATGGGTTCTGATGATTTTTGCGGATAACCCAGATCCATGGAAAAAAAAACGGATCATGTGAAAACTAGGCAATATAATGTAAAATTTAGAAAATATAATGTGAATTTAATATCATGTAAAAACTAAATAATTCCTTTCATAAACTAAAAAATATAATGTAAAAGTTAGATAATATAGACATTTTAGTTACACTAAGTGAGCAATTTTTGGAAATACAACCAAACAATTCATTTAAAAAACTAGACAATTTAGTTAAAAAACTAAAATATATGTTGTGAAAACTAGACACTTATTTTCCATCGGTTGATTTAGTTTCTTTAGAGCATTCTTCTTAAAATTACATAATTTCTTTTATAAACTAAGCAATATATTATAAAAACTAGACAATTAAGTTACACTTAGTGAGTAATTTTTATATAAGTAATAAAACAAAATAATTGATCTAAAATACTAGACAATTCAGTTACGAAACTAGAATATATATTGTAAAAATTAAATATTAATTTTGCATCGATTGCTTTAATTTCTTCAGAGCATCTTGAACAGCTCGATTGGCAACTAGAATTCAAAGATTCGACACGGGACAAGACCTGCGAAATAAAGCTGAGGGTATGTTAAATATAGACAATTTCAGTTGAAAATTATATGGGATCCGGACTCTGGAAACTGTAGAGGGAATTTCATGACATAGACTTAGTAGCGAAAGTAATACAACGTGAGAAGATTTTTAGATCCAACTCTCGTAAGTCGCTGGTCAAGAGTAGAATTCGGAATTGATGGAGTATTTTAGTAAGTAGTAGTACTCTATTACGTATTTACGATGCAACACAATAGACAAAGCAAGTGGGTTGAATATCTCCATGAATTGGGCTCAAACTTCGGAAGCACATTCATACCTATCTTGCGAAATGCGTAGGGATTGACATGGATATGTACGGGTTCGAGTAAAAATACACTCATATTTACCTTACCAACAGGGTAGGAACAGAGTCGGAGATAGAGATATACGGTTAGGGAGCCTCGCCTTGTTTTATAATCCACATCCTCACCTTGTTTTATAATCCACATATATTGTAATCATCTATCGGTGTAAATGTGGTATTCTGGGTGATCTGGTTACATTGAGTATTCGGTGTTCCGGACATACCAGGATCCAGACCACACTTGCAATATCTAATCTTTATTCATATATATCGTATATAGTTTATACCTTTCTAACATCTAAATATATAGTTACATAGTTGTGTTGAGTATTTTGTGCAGATATTGTAGGACAAGTGATCGAGCAGAATCTTAAAGTAGAAGGCAAGTCAAAGACAACAAGAAAGATGAAGACTCTTGATGACAAGTAGAAGTCGACTAGGAGAAGACTTCCCATATGATCATAACACCATTCCTTCTAGAGTTCGATACGCAATATGATAAGGTCACCAACACCTATATAGAGAGCTCCATGAAGAAGACATATATCGAGAATAACCTGGCAAAAGCTGCTAAAGCTATGTCAAGCCAAGTTCTCGTATTTATCATAGTTTGCTAAGTTGTGTCATTCTGTTGTCTAGAGATTGATAAATAGATGGGTAGAGTTAGTTCTATACAATTGCTTAGTTATTTGCATCTAGAGAGATTCCCGACAATTGAACTAGACTAGTTCTTTGTATTCATTATTCGTATATAGTGGATATATTTTACCTTGAGGCTCGGTGGATAATCGACATAGATAATCTACTAGAAACTTATATCTTGTGTTCTTATTCCGTTGTCTATTATGTCAAAGGTTATTTATATAAGTTTCTAGCTACGGTCGATTCCTTAGTGTTCTGCAAACATTGGAAAATGAATTACTCTGCTTTTCGGTGTTGTGGACACACAGAGCAGTCTGCTTGTGTCTTTAAATGTCAAATCCCGGACCAGTTAATATTTCAATTGGCATCAGAGCCAAACACCTCCACATTGGTGTTTTTGGATTTGATACTTTGAGATATGGAAACTGCCAATACCAATAAGTTACCTATTCTTGAAGGTCCCAACTATGGTTATTGGAAGTTGCGTGTGCGCAACTACATCAAATCCATTAATATGTGTGCATGGAGAACAATCACTGATGGATAATCTTTGCCGATGAGAGCTCCAGATGGTGACAAAGATGTCTTGCCTAAGCCAGAATTCGAGTACACTCTCAATGAGGTAACTAAGTCTACTCTTCATGAAAAAGTACTTAATTCTATATTTTCTCATGTCAACCAACACACCTTTAAATTGATTCAAATTTGCAGTATTGCTAAATCTGCCTTGGATATTCTTGAAAATCATTGTGAGGGAGATGAAACTGTCAAGGAATCAAAATTTCAAATGTTTGCTAGCAAATTTGAAAATCTTAGAATGGGTGAGGATGAAAATATAACTGAGTATTTTTAAAAACTCATGGATTTATCTAATGAAAGTCAAATTCTGGGTGAACCTTATTCTAACAAACAGTTGGTCTACAAAGTAATTCGTAGTATTTCTAGGAGATATGAGATGAAAAAGATTGCTATTCAAACTTCCAAGAATCTTGCTAGCATTGATTTTCAAGCCTTAATGAATATTTTGCTTAACTATGAATTATCTATGGAAAATCCTCCTCCTGATTTGAAAAATAAGGTTAACAAAAGTGACAAGGGTATTGTGCTTCAAAGGGCTTCCTTTGAACTTGTTCAAGAAGATGATGAAGAGATTGATAAATTACTGCTCAAAGTTGTTCTTAAACGATTTGAAAATAATAATTTCACGGACAAGTTTAAGGAAAGTACTGGTAGTAATATTCCTAGATCTTTCGGTTAGAAAAAACCTACTGTTGAAGATCCTGAAAAGCTTAAGAAGAAGAGGTGTTTTGCTTGTGAAGGTTTTGGTCATTTTGCTATGAATGTGCTAACAATCTTCGTATAAAGGGCAATGCCTATGCAGTTAGGATGAATAATGATGCAGATGTTGAAGAAGATAGTTCATCTGGAGAAGAATTCTTTGAAACTGCAGCTCTCCACAGATATGTTCACATGGATGAGGAATATATGGATCAGTGTGATGAAAACACTGAGTATGTTCAGGAAATATTTAGACGTTTGGACGTTTTCTCAACTTACACACAAACCATTTCTCTTTCAGTCGACACTAAGTCGTTGGTCAACGTCATCAGTCAACCCACACCAATGGACGCCGTCAGTTATGTCCATCAAAGGGCGTGGTGTAAACGCACCCAGACAGGGAAAATTGGTACTTTCGCAGTACGAGAGCTTATTACTAACAACAATTAACCTTAATTTGTCAAAATTCCCATTTCGATTCTTCGCAAAATAAAAAAAACACAGTTCCAACGATTGAAATTCTCTGCAAATTTCGACGATGATTTTGAAAAAACGAATCCCAAATACAATGATTCATCCATGAAGAACTGCTCCAGATTATGGTTAGTTTACTGTTTTGTTTTGTGCTTGTGCTTTTTAATAAAAATAGTGAATGGTTACTGATATCAATAAGAATGTGTTGTTTATGTGTTGTTATGAGTGAATATCATTGTTTATTCAAGTTATGTCGAATTAGTGGGTGTTAACTAGGTTTTTTTGTCTAATTATGTGAGTATAAGATTCCATATGCTTCCCACTGTTGTAACATGCTTTTTGCATAGTTGAATAGTTTATACATCCCGAGAATAGTGTATTTATATGAGGTTGGAATGAAAAAATTGATTACTTGCTCCGTTTTTATTTCAGCTCCATTGAGCTTCAATTTCACAGTGGTAATGCATCACCATGAAAAGTTTACTAAGGTAAATAGCTTGTATGATGGAGGATGGATGTCACACTTTGATTATTGCCATGTTGATGATATGAGCTTGATAGAAGTTAGAGGGATGGTTAAGGAGTATGGAATTGACCCCAAGATTGTGAATTGCTATTACTCAAACAGTGGAGCTGATTGTTGCAGAGATTTGGTTAGGATGGAAACAGACACCCATGCAGTCCAAATGGGGTATCATCTTGATATGAATAGGTCAGTGGGTGTATTTGTGGAGGATTTGATTGATGGACAGATTGCTAGTGAAAACTGAAAGTGAAAGAGATGTGGGGGAAGATGAGGAGGATAGTGAAACAGAGGTGGGAGAGGAAACTAATGCAGATAATGAAGAAAGTGAAGATGATAGGAGTCAAGATGAGGATTTTGATGGAAAGGGGGAACATGTTGATTCTGAGGGAGATGAAGAACTGGTAGAAGATGAAGAACTGGTAGAAGAAGAAGATGATGGATTGGGTGACGGAGAACATGTTGATGTTGAATTGGAGGAACATGAAGAACAGGAAGAAGTTGGACCTATTGACAGAGAACTGTTGATGAAGTTGGTGAATGACAGAGAACTTGGATTTGATGAGCAGGCAATAGGATGTGATTCAAAATATAGTGATTGTATAGAGGATAGTGACTCTGAGTTGAGTAATGAAACTGTAGATTTTTACAAGGGAGTACAAATTCATCATTGGTTGGGTGGTTTTGATAATGACAATCAGCAGGCTACTCAACAATCGAGTACTAGGATGAGTGTTACATCAAGTAGTTCAGTGGTTCTTAACCCATCTAAGTATAGGGGCTTCCCACTATTTAACACTAAAACAGATATGGAGAACCCTAAATTTGAAGTAGGGTTAGTGTTTCCTGGTAACAAAGTATTGAGAGAGGCCCTTAGGAGTCACTCAATTACAAATGGAAAGGACCTCAAGTATGAAAGGAATGATCAGGGGAGGATTTTGTCTGTGTGTGCAGCTGAGCATTGCCAATGGAAATTAGTAGCAACTTCTTTTCATGATAAGGAAAATGTTGCTATGCAAATCAGATCATTAAATGATTCACATGAGTGCAGTAGGGTGGAGGAGGTGAGAGCTGCTTCTGCAAGATGGATTGATGAAGAATATGAGGAGGAAATAAAGTCTATTGATAAATGGAAGGTGAAGAGTATGAGGGGATTGATTAGAAGTAATAAGGAGGTACTTGTGCAGAAACAACAAGTTGTATAGAGTAAAAAAATGGTGAACTTGAAGAGAGCTAGAGCTGAGAGTGATCAATATACTAACTTATGGAGATATGCAGCTAAGATTAAAAGGAGTTATGAAACTAACACTATAATCATCAATCTTATCAAGCATGATGATGGTAGGCATATATTCAAGAGGTTGTACATATGTTGTGGTGCAACGGAGAGGGGATTGAAGGAACTAAGGAAGATTATATGCTTGGATGGATGCCATTTAAGTGGGGGAAATGGTGGGATAATCCTCACTGCAGTAGGGGTTGATCCAAGTAACACTTTGTATCTCATTGCCCATGGTATTGTAGAGAAGGAGAAGACGGATAGTTGGAGGTGGTTTCTTGAATATTTGGCTAGAGATTTAGGGATTGAGGAAAGTTCAGAGGACTTCACCTTCATGTCAAATAAGCAGAAAGGGTTGATCATTGCAATTGAGTCTTTATTCCCAAAGGCTTAGCACAGGTTCTGTGTTGTTCACCTTTACAATAACATGAAATTGTATCATGGTGGATTAGCACTTAAGCAACTTCTATGGAGAGCTGCCAAAGCTACAAGGTTGGTGGATTATGAAGGGGTTATGAATGAGATCAAGAAGAAGGATAAGAAAGCATATGAATGGCTTGTGAAGAAGCCTGCTCAACATTCATCAAAATCTCACTTCATAACATTAGTCAAATCTGACCTATGCGTGAATAATATGTCTAAATCCTTCAATTCCATAATTTTGGAATCAAGAAGCAAGCATGTTATTGAGATGCTTGAAGATATACGGATTCTCATAATGAAGAGGGTTTGGGTGAAAAGGAACCAAGGTCAAGGTTGGTGGGGTGATGTATGTCCTGAACTGAGAGAGAAGTTGGAGTTGGGGAGAGTTAGAAGTAATGAATTCACATGCTTATTCAATGGAGAGGATGAGTTTGTGGTTGTGATGAATGGAGGGGGTATGGATAGCTGGATTGTATCAGTGGTCAGGAGGACATGTTCTTGCAGAAAATGGCAACTTAGTGGCTACCCATGTTGGCATGCCATATCATGTCTGAATTTTTATGGCAAGAGAGTGGAGGATTATGTTTTGATGATTGCTATAGAAAAGCAAGATACATGGCAGTCTCCTCTGACGTGATGTCTCCATTGAGAAGGAAATCTAAGTGGCCAAGGAGTGATTTACAAATCCTATTGCCCCCCATCCCTAAAAAAAATGTCTGGTAGGCCAAAGAATAACACAAGGAGAAAGGGTACAGTTGAGCTGCAAGAGCTGAAAGCTTGACTTGCTTTGCAGAAGTATGAAGAAAATGGTAATATGGGAAGGCATGGAATGGTCATGAGATGTTCATACTGTGGGCTTGTAGGACATAACAAGAGGGGGTTTGTGGCTAAGGGAAAAAATTTCCCTCCTCCACAATCTAGTACTGCTGCAGGGAAAGGGCAAGGTATGTATCAACGCTTCAATTCCATTTATTCCCTACTGTCAATATATTAACTTGTTTTACTTGTGATGTGATCAAATGAGAAAGCCACATGAAAAAGGGGACACTTCTAAAGTTCTTCACGAGCAGTCCAAGGGCAAAAATAGGTCTAACATAGCAAATAACAAACTGGCAACACTTCTAAAGTAGTTGAAGAACCTGCTAAGAGTAACACTAACATTGGGGTATGTATCTTCACAATTACTTAGTTCAATATCATTTATTAGTATAGTTTAGTATATGTCATAATTATTGATTATTGTTTGATTGTCATACAGGAAAAACCAAGGAAGAGAAAGTTGATACTTGATGAACATGCAACTGAGGAAAGTTCCAATGATCACTCTACTCAGCATGCTCATGAACAAGCTTCTCAACAAGATTCTGAACAAGCTAGACAACAAGCTGCAAAGGTAAGGTTTTGCCTAGTAGAATACATGTCTTCATATTAAGCTTGAAATGTGGTATTGAACAAATACTTAATTATATGCTTGTAGGAATTTCAAAAATGGATTGAATTTGCTAGCATGGTGCAATACTTTAAGGTTTGTTTTTGCTAGCTTACTCAATCACATTGAATGGTTTGTTTATATAGTTTGATAATGGAAGACATAAATGGTAAAACATGAATAGGAACAGGCCAATAAGTCAACCCAGGCCACAAGCAAGAACATGGGAAACTCAAGCAAGAAGACATGCACTGGGCAGCCTGGTACACCAAGGACCAAGGAGTAGAAGACTTGCACTCAATACTGGAACTCAAGAATCATCTATTACTAGAAGAGTTGGAACTCAGAAATGAGTATAGTGACTAAGTTGACTTGTATCATGTTTTTATGACTTATTGGAACTCAGAAAAAGTGACCTCCTATGTTAATTTTTGTGACTTGTTGCATAACTTAGTTCATATGGATCATGATTTGGGAGTTATTCTAGTTGAACTGTGTTGGTTGAATTCTAGTTAATTTGTGTTGGTTGAGTTCTAGGGGGCTGTTTTGGGAGTTATTCTAGCTCATTGGCATTTTGTACTATTGACATGTTTGTTCAATTATGTAAAGGTTGATTATTGATCAGATATATCTCTACAAGTTCTCCTTGTTTATGTACATGTTGTTTACAGGTTTATTTTGGTTACATCTATTACAGGTTGAAGTTAAAGGTTACAATTTCAAAAGGTTAATGTGTATAGTGTCAACATTTGAAAGATTAATGTGTCAAATGAGACAATTTTGAAAGGTTAATGTGTCGAGTTTAACAATTTGTAAAGATGTCAGTGTGCAGAATTATAAACCAACTCCAACAATCTTGAAGGAAAACATCTTTCTTCATACACCATTTCAACACAAGGAAGTCATTACAACATCACTACACACTTAAACACACTTAATCAGCCATTGCATAACAAAGACAACATAATTTACACTACTTCATATGCTAGTTAAATCCAACTCGAACACGCAACTCGTCAATCCTTGCACTTAGTTCTTCGATCTCATTCTTCACCTTATCTGCACATTCACCACCAACCTTAGATTCTCTAGCGAGCATATCAAGAAGATAACTGTTTTCAGTCCTAATCCTTGCATTTTCTTCCTCCAAAGCACCGACTCTTGCCTCATACTCATTAATCCTTCTCAACAAGCCAGGGATGATTTGGATAGATCTTCTGCACATTGGTGGGTCAATCCATAACCATTGTTTGCACCCTCTTACAACCTACCAACAAAAAAATTGGATAACACGAAAATCAACATAAACATTGCAATTCTACTAAAAATCATTCACCTTTGCACAAATTGGACACCATAATCAACAAACCCCACTGAAAATAAACGAATTTTACTACAACATAACAATAATACTTACACCATAATTAGGACACCTCTCAAACCTTCTACCCGGATTAACATCTGTCCACGATGTGATTCGTGCACTAGTTAGCCCACACCTACAAATTGTTGCTCTCGGATTCAGAGTGGATATTTTCGAGATGAAAGAACTTGCTCAAATTGTTCAATTGCAGATTTTGGGGTTTAGGGTTTCACATTTTGGGGTGATTTTATAAGGGGTTGTTATTTTGGAGGGAACATTCGCAACAAAAGAGAGGGAAATTGATTCGTACTGCAAAATTACCAATTTGTCCTGACTGGGTGCATTTACACCACGCCCTTTGACGGTCAGAACTGACGGCGTCCATTGGTGTGGGTTGAATGATGACGTTGACTAATGTCTTGGTGTCAACGGAAATAAAAAAGTTTGTGGGTAAGTTGAGAAAACGTCCTAAGGTTTTTGTGTAAAGTAAAATTTTCTCTTTTTCTAAATTTGAGGATGCTTATCACACCTATTGTGATGCTCAAAGTGTCTCTGATTACACTAACCTCCGTTGATTGGCTAGTTATTTTGATCATAGTACAGGTATAACCATCAATTCAGACGCATCAAATGTAAGAGATCGGGATGGGATCCAACAAGATGAAATTGCTATAGAGTTGAAAAACATCTATGATGATTTGGTGATTGAATAGAAAAAAGTCCTCAAGAGTGAGATATCCCTTGAAAAGGAAAAAAAAGTTTCTTCATGACATTGCACTCCGTTTAGAAATCACTCTCACTCAAAAGGAAGATGAGTTAGAAAAGATGTAATTCAAGTCAGACAAAGTTGAATTAATTTTAACTAGGGCGAATTACAAAACATACCCCTTAAATATTCGCGTATTTCACTTTCATCCCTCGATCTCAAACAATTACAGATTGGCCCCTGTCGTTGACCAACCCTCCAGCATCAGCAATGTCTCTGTCCTATGTGGCTTTTTTATTCGATTTCATTAAAGAAAAGAGAAATTAAATTCAAAAATTAAAGAAAAGCAAAATTGTAATAAAACCAAAAAAACCCCTGATTCCCTTCTTCATCAAACCCCTGATTCCCTTCTTCATCAAAAACCCTGTTTCCTTCTTTGTTTCTTCAGCACTTTCTGAATGAGCTACTTCTCCATAGCTCCAGCCTCCATAACTGCAGCATCGTCTTCTCCTCTCCGTGCCTTCGTGACTCCGCCTTCTCCGGACCTCCGGCTACTCCAATTTTGGTGCTTCAATTTCGTCTTCCTTCTCCGCAGGTACGTCTTCCTTCTCCATTTCTTCAATTTCTTCTTCCTTCAATTTTCCTTCAATTTCGTCTTGTTGGCTGCTGCGACATTGCTTGTTTTCCTTCAATCACTACAAGAAACATGGCGATTTGCGACGCTATAACATCCGTCGCAAAAAATAGCGACGGATATGCAAATCCGTCGCTATTTGGCGACGGATAATTTTATCTGTCGCCAATTTATCAGATTGGGAAAAAAAAAGAAAAGAAAAGATATTGATTTGGCGACGGAAAGATCTACCGTCGCTAAGGAACTTAGATATCATCGTTTTCTCCACAGCTTCAGCCCCTTTCCCGTTTATTTCTTCAATAGCAGTTTATCTATTTCTCTTCTTGCCCCTTTCTGGTTTCTTCTTCACGCTTCGATGCCTGCCGCCCGCCGCCGCCGCCCGTCCTCCCTTCTTGGTACTCCATCTCTACTCCACCTCCATCTCTCAATTCAGAATTAATCGA
>JAYMSP010003909.1:0-18022 GCA_036897095.1 Plantago elongata
TCAGAAAGCTAGCATGCTCCTTGACTCAGAATGACAAATCTTCAGAGAGGTGTAATGTGCAAAGGCACTATACAAGGATTTCTAAACATATCATTTCAGAGGAGACTAATTATAGCGCCTCGGCTTCGGATCGAGGTCCAGACGTCAAGGATTATGCCGAACTCCCAAATACATATATTAAAATGTATTATTATTACATACACCGAATATAAGTTACAAGTCAACAGCTATTTCATACATCTAATATAGTAGCAGCAGAATAAGTCGCAATGTGTAGTGTCAGCCTGTCTACCCCCAACCTTACTTCGTGCTCTTTACCTGGGAAATCATTATTGGACAAGGAGAGCGTAAGTCATATAGACTTAGTGAGGATAATCAAGCATGCATGAAGATGAGCATGAATGCAACAAGATAGCAAACCACCACAACAAGCTGATCAGTCAACTTTTAAAAATGAGAAAACCGTAAACAAGCAAGCACGATCATAGCACATGAAAGGTGCTAGATTCACATTACTGAAACAGTAACTGTCTTGGGCTGGACCGAACGGATCAGGTATCAGTCAAATAAACAAGTGGCGGCGTGACCTCGAGGGAGTTGCTTGAATGACGGTAACGACCCATCGCAATACACAAATAGGACCGTTTGAATAGTCCGAACACGCAAGCAGGAACGCGAAAGGATAGCGCTGCAGACCGCTTTATAAATATTGTCGAACAAGTCGACCAGACCGGTTTCCCAAGTTTTTCAAAATAGTGTGGTTGCTTTTAAAAATTATTTTTCATGCAATGCATATCATGTGGAATGGCAAGATATAAATAGGACGGAATAGCAGGATATAACTGGAATAGAATATCATGATATAAATAGATCAGAATATCAAGTTGTAACCAGAATACATCTCTTGAACAAGTCTCATAAACTTGGGTCAGTAAAACAGCAAAATACCATACACTTCATAAGTATATTAAGTAGTCTTGATTATTCAAAGTTTTCTGGATATAACTGAAAATTTATAAAAGAAACTTTCCTAACAATCAACTCATAACCAACACCATTAAGGCGTGGAGTACAGGAAATACTTGATTTGAGAAATCAAGGAATAGCTCCAAGGTTATCTTGAGTACATGAAGTACTTCGATCTAGGAGTTAAGGAACAACTCAGGGGGAACATTTGGTTGGGAACTATTTGTTTTAAGGATCTTAGAATATGATCAATCGTAAGGTGAACTCAATTATCTGGCCTAGTGGATTGTAGGTCTCTGAAAGGCCGAGTGGATTAGTTGAAGGATAACGCCACCTCCAGATACCACTATACTTGTTTTGTCATTTACTTTATGTATTTACATTTCAACAACACACATCTTGGTCCAGATAACAACAAAGGAAAAGACTAGAGGGAGGGGGGGGGTTAAATAGTCTTTTCAAACTTTTGTCGATATACACGATTTCTCAAATACTTGAAGGTATCTGATACTTATAATCAGAGAGCGAAAGACTTTATGTGATAGACAAATGAGTTTATGCTTTCCAATAGTAAATGTGTGTGTGTGTGTTGCTGAAATGTAAATACAGAAAGTAAATGACACAACAAGTATAGTGTTATCTGGAGGTGGTGTAATCGTCCAACTAATCCACTCGACTTTCAGAGACCTAAAACCACTAGAACATATAATTGAATTCACCTTACAATTGATCCAATTCTAAGATTCCTAAAACAAATTATTCCCAACCAAATGTTCCCCGTGAATTGTTCCCTAGCTCCTAGAGCCATGTACTTCCTGTACTCAAGATAACTTTAGAGGTATTCCTTGATTTCCCAAATAAAGTACTTCATGTACTCCACGCATGAATGGTGATTGGTTATGCTGTTTGTCAGGTAAGCTTCTCTTTATAACTTTTCACTTATGTCAAGAGAGCTTGAAGAATCAAGACTACTTAAGATACTTGTTCTGTGTATGGTAGCTTGCTCTTTACTGACCCAAGTTTATGAGATTCATTCAAGATAATGAATCTCAGATAATTATCCAACAATTCAACTCTTTTACAAATTACACTACTTGTTGAAGGATCATGACACTTAGAACTACTAGTGAATTTTCGAGCTTATTAGTCGTAACAGATAGCTTAGAGAATGGTAGTAAGAATGCTTGAGAGAATACTTTGCTGGTGAGTGTAGTTCGAATGCGTGTGTTTATTTCTCAGCTTTTAAGTGGTGATATTTATAGATGAATTTGATAGTCGTTTGAATAGTATCCGTTATACATATTCCAAATTCAATCCGCTCATATCTTGAAATTAGTATTCCCATGTGTATATATCTTTTCAGAGAGTTCTACAGAAGGTTAGTGACATTCATGTCAAGCATTAAATGCAGTGTACTATATTTCACCATGTAGTCTCAGCGGATACATGTAGCTTGCTGAAGCATCACATGTTCCATTTCTCAGAAACTTAGTTGTAACTTTGTTTTGTAAACAAAACACAAGTTTATATATAGCTTTCTGGAAGAAACTACCTGAAGAGACTTTCCTCCTTTGTGTTCAGATACCTTTGTGCAAAAGGTCTTCTCCTTTTGCTTGGATGCCTCTCTCTTGGTCTTCTTCGAGCTAAATAATTACATTCAGAGACATAACATGTTATTACAAGGTCTCTAAAAACTATCATACTTGGTGTATTTCTTATTTACAATGGTCAAGTAAACCAAGACTACTATACACCTTTCTGAAACTAGGATAAGTTATTGTGCTGAGTGATCAAAATACTAACAGATATTTCTAACATATTTTCCTCTTTTGTATCAGACAACAATGACTATCACAAAAAGTCCTACTACAGATTGGAGAAGTCAAATTCTCAGCATTTAATCATTTCATAATGATATAACATGTAAGTTCCAATAAGTGCATAAAGTAAGACATCAACCGAATCACAAGGAGTGATCTTTGCTGACATGTTATCTTCCATTAAAGTATCTGAGAGTGTGATCATTAGAATTAACAATTACATAACAAAGATAACTTACAAGACTATTTCAAATGAATACATCAGCAAAAATACACAAAAGATTACATTGGAAAAATACAACAACATGAGAGTCCAAGCTACATGTAACATTCTAAGTCCTCTGTCTTCAAATCTTCAGTTTTTGAAAACACTTATGTTAAGAACAACCTTAAGTTCTTGAGTCACTCTTTCCGGATTAGTTTTTGAATCTTTTATCCATGTGCTCTCTCTTGTCAATGACATAGTCAAGGAGATAGTCACTACAAGAATTAATGGGATTAGCAATGAACTTTTACCAACAGAAGTGATTTCGTTGGCTTTATTAGATATTTACAAGTCATTGTTTGTTGGTAAAAAAATGTCAAGGGTAATGCTCCGTCTCTCAATTACCAAAATGTGGTTGGTAATAAAGTATAATCAAGGTAGTGTTTGTTGGTATTGGTTTGTATAATTTTCAAAGAGATGTTTCTTGGCAATAATTAATTACCAAGTAACGGTCCATGGAACATTCGTTGGTAATATATATGTATGCATATCATAATTAATCTTATACATGCTCTCTGGAATCAAATGACGGGCTTCAAGTGCAACCAAGTAGTTAAGAGCAACCCTCAAGAACCCATTTGCTACACTTTCTGTTGCGTTCTTATATTCTTTTGTGTGCAACCATTCAACCATAAATCCCAAAACAGTTTTCTTAGAATTTTCATATATTTTAACATTAGCTTCACGAAGAAGATCAAAAAACTAGGCTCTTCAGGTCCAACATTGAACTCACATTCATCAAATTGAGGACGAATTGCATCATAAACAATATCAGCGTAATTGTTAACATGTTCTTCCCTTATTAAAGGCTTTGTGAAGACTCCCCACTCTATAGTTAGGTAACTCTGAATTATTCCTTTGTTCCCCATAACATTCCCATATATGATATCCTCTAACAAAGCCCCTCATATACAAATGCTTAGCAACTTCATCTCGACATAGATATGTTGTATTGTTACACTTACTACAAGGGCACTTAGCAAAATCTACACTACGAAATGCGAAATCAAGAAACATACGCATACCAATAAACTCTTGAGTCAAAGCAGTCCCTGATAATCTATCATATATCCAGTATCGATTGTGATATGCCATTTTTACCTGTAAAATTGAAGAGTTGCAAGTCTCTGCTATGAAGAAAGAGGTGTTTGAAGATTGAAGAAAGAAGCCGTAGGTCTAATATTTCTACCAAGAAACATTGGTAGGTAATAAAAGTTAAAATTATTAATTTAGGATTAATACCAACAAAAATCCATTGGGAATAGTAAATATATTTTAGCAACAATAATCCGTTGATAATATTGCAACCTCTATATAACTAGTGCACCAGCTCAGAGTCTCGGACACACATTACAAATTCCTCTCCATTTTATTTTCTCTATGTTCCATGCTTTCATGCTTTAGTAAGTTCCAAGCTTTTAAGCTTCAATAAGTATTTCCCTTCTTATACTGATCTAGTGTTGTATTTAATTTATTCACATAATTACTTCGTTTACAATTTTAATAGTTTAATACTTATCTCTTTAATTTATGTTGTCATGTTGCAAGTATAATGATGTGTTAACAAGAGGAGGTTACATGATGAGGTACAAGATGATGTTAGATTACATTGAATAATTTTTTTTCTTTTTAGGTCCCTCATACGTGTACAACTTCTTATGATAATTATTTCAATGTTAGTACATAATTTATAATTATTATTGTTATTATTCCAATTGTAATTTACACATTTGTGTTGGTTTACACTGCGTATGTTAGTTTAAACAACTTCATATTAATAAAATAATGTTTGCTAAATTATTTTACTTTATGTAGTATAATTGTATTCATGTGTAATTGCTACTACAATATTATTCTTGATATTCTAAATTTCGTTTAATATTTTATTCTAGAGAATTTAAAAATTCTTTTTTATAAATATTGCAATACGTATGGATTATGGATTTTTATTTTTTTAATTTTAAATTAGTATTACAATGGATGATTTGTTGGTAGTGTTACTAAATTCAAGAATTAATAAAATGGATGCTTCTAGACTTAAATCAGTATTACCAATGGAGACCTAATTGGTGGTGTTTTTAAATACAAGGATTGTCCCATTGGTAAATAAATTGATGGTCGTGGGCTCTTGATCGGGCCAAAATCTTTTACCAACGACCTTTCCAATCTTAATAAATTTATACCAACAGATATTCCTATGGCATTTGAAACTTTTATCATCGAAACGTGCGTTGGTAACTTACCTGATTACCAACGGATATAAATTTCCTTGGTAATATACATTACCCACGAGACATACACCAATGAAATATTACCTAGAAGAATTCCTTAGTAAAATCGTATTACCAACGGATTCCCCTCTCTTTTCCAACATTATGGCTTGTTGGTACTTTCCTATATTCTTGTAGTGGGTACTTACATCCATTTCAGTATCTATGGCAACCTTGCACTTTTCCTTGTAGTCAAGATTGGGATTTTTCTCATGAAACTTTCTAATCCAGTAGACCCTTCTCCATTTTCAGTTATGCTCAATCTTTGTCTCAATGAGCTTGAAGTATTTATAGATGACTCTCAAGTAATTCAAGTCATCTATATACTCTTGCTTTGTCATGTAGAATGACTCATATGCTTGAACTCCAAGCTTGTTCTGTGAGCTGTTGTAGCATGTTCCTAGTAGCTTTGGAACCTTATGAACATCATCAGGTTTAAAATAAGGAACTTCAACCTTCATATCCCTTTCCATGGCATCTCTCCTGATTGTTACTTCAAAATCAAGCCATGTTTTCACATGTGCAGGATTTATCAGATGGGGTCTTCTTACTCTCCATGTCATCATTTGATTGAAAATGGAATCAGGGAATTTCTTGTTCAACAATATGTGTTGGAGATCCAGAATCCAGTAGCCATTGAGTTGTCTTATGCATTGATATGCAGACTGGATATCATGAGTCTTTGTATACTCAATTAATGCAATTTCTGGTCTAGGAGGAAGATCTTCAGTGTTGGTTCTCCCAAACCTTGCATTTCTTCTCTGTATACTGTTCCTTCAGGGATTCTCCCTTGATGTGTTTCCTGTGGGGGTTTGACTTGAAGAACCACCTTGGACAGATTTGGAATGTCCAGATGGTGTTCTGGCAGCAATGGGTGTTGCAACAATAGGTTCAGATATCTCATCAAATCTCTTTCTCTTTCTGTGGAGAGGATGCTTCATCATGATCAGAATCATCATCATCCAGATTGTTGTGGCCTTGATCATTTGGTGAGCATGTATTTTCGTTACCTTTTTTCTTAATGATCTCACGTTCTTCTTCTTTAGAAGGTTTATCAGATTTCCTTGGGGACGTGGTTCCCTTTGGATCTTCTTGTAAAGCTCTGGATCTAGTCAGTGGTGGTGGTGGTGGTAGACTTGAAGAGGGCGTAGGTTCTCTGATGGTTAGAGGTTTTTCTGCAGGCTGCTTCCTCTTGCATGTTTCTCTTCTTGATCCTTCCCCCTTAGTCATTGCAGTCTAAGTCAAATTCACATAGGCTTCTTGTAAAGAGTCAAAGTGTGCACTCAATACATTCTGGCATTGCACCAACTTATGGACTTCAGAGTGAAGGGACTCAAACTGTCCAAGTAGAAGATGTTCTCTCTTGGAGATCTTCTCCAGTGGCTCAGACGTCTTATCTACTTTCCCAACATCATAACTAGATTCAATAAGTGGTTTTTGAGTTGTTTCTAAATCATCATCTCTCTGCATTCCAAGATCATTCTGTGCAATCATCAAAGATGTGGTCCTTGCTGCTATCAGCTCAGCAAAGGCTTTAAATTATGGAGAGATGGAGGCCAAAGCAAGTTGGTTTTGTTCAAATAATTCATTCTTTAAGTTTTGCAAGAATAATGAACTTGTTTTCGAAAACACTATTGTTTTCTGGTGTTTTTTCAAATGCCTTAGGTGCAATCACCTTTCACTTCAGATGAGATACAACCATATGATCACTCAAGTTGGCCAATTGTCTATCTTGTTCATCTAGTCCAGCCAGATGGTCAGTACCATCAACATCAGACCAATCATCATCTGAGGACTTTTCAAGGGAATCACTGCCTTTTTTTTTTTGGAGCAATTTTCTACATGTTATTAATACTGAAAAGATAATCACGAGGGTTTAAAAGAACCCGTGTACAAGGTAAAAAGGAAATACAATAGTTTATTATAGAAGATTCGAACCAAATGAAATACGACAAAATCAAACTAAATACAAGATACACTGAGGATCTACAAAATCTAGATGCCTGCTCAAAATAGGATAAGCCATCCGAAAGTCGACGAGACCAGGAAGAGTTGTGGATGATGAAGAATCACTGCCTTCTTCCCCTTGTCATGTGATGGTCTGGCAAGTTGTAATGCAGCCTCAACATCTTGCTTATCTTCTACCAGTGATCTACATAAACTAACGCAGCTTTCAGAGACTGCCTGATTTTGATTTACTCATAAAGGGGTTCCTTCTCCTTTTCGTTCACTGCCTCCAGACTCTGGATTTTGGAAGTTTTCTAACCAATCAAATCAGCCATCTCTTGCTTGTCTAGCTCTTCTCTCTCCAACATTTTCTTCAACTTGGAAGCTCCAGCCTCAGCTTCTCATTCAACAATCCTTGTTGTTTCTTCATCAGTTTGTTGTAAAGAGGTGTGAATTGGTGATTTTGACAATGGCAGTGGAGTAGACACTTTATGTGCAGACGACAATCCTTCTCTAGATGATCCCCTAGACTGAAAAATTCCACCAGATCCTGGAGTGGGAGCCTCATCATCATCATCATCATCATCATCATCATCATCATCATTCTCATTGTCATCCTTCTTGGTTGGATGTTCAGAGGGAGGTTCCTCAAAATCGTTCAAATAGATTTCCTTCTCATCATCAGAAACCAAGTTTATCACCATTGGCAAGGTGGTGAATTGGCCGTTGATTTCCTCCTATTCTGAAGGGTAGACACTCATGCTCTTGGGCAAGGCAGGCTTATAAGCCATCCGCCTTTTGGTCTCTTCATCCGCATCCAAGAATGCTTTTTCAAGCATTCGTACTATCTCTTCAGAGAATCCTTCATGCATCACCGCAACACAATTGTATTCCTTTACAAAGTAGGTGGCATGGATGTATGTCTCCAAGTCCAAGGCCCTTTCTCGTCTGGTCTGGTTGTCTAACAAGCTGGCTAAGTCAGAAAGATCAGCCTTTCTAAGCTTTTGCCATGACTTGAAAATACAGAGATGTTTCTTTATAGTTTTCTCTATGAAGAACTTGTGCACCTCATTGAAGTTTGATGCAGAAGTTAAAGCTACGATGCTTAAAGGCTGAAAGAGAAAGAAGTCTTTTAGTACAAAGACTTAGAGATA
Organism: Plantago elongata; assembly: GCA_036897095.1. Classification (NCBI taxonomy): domain Eukaryota; kingdom Viridiplantae; phylum Streptophyta; class Magnoliopsida; order Lamiales; family Plantaginaceae; genus Plantago; species Plantago elongata. Next base: position 8,423 of record JAYMSP010003909.1, read on the forward strand.
TCTGAGTTTGGAAAGATTAATTCAGTTTCTGAATTACCTGAGTTTCAACAGCAGGCTCATAAATGTCTACCATATGATCAACAGCCTCAGATATATCATTGCGAGGTTGAGACACATCAGTCTGTTCCTCAACAACTTGTCTTTCGATTTAAACATGAGAATAAAACTTAATACATTAAATGGACTTATTCAGAAAGATATGTTTTCTCAAACATTTGTTGTTATCTGAGTTTTGACTTACCTTCGGTTGGGGAGGCTCAGAAGCAACATGTTCGGAGACTTGTTCAGTCTTTGGAACTCTTTCTTGTTGTGAAGCTGGAGCAGCTTCATCAATATCGATTGGCTCAGAAGGAGTTGCAACATTCCCTTCTGAAGCCTTTACTTCTTCTTGAGCCTAAGAAAGTAAGTAATGTATAATTAAGAAAAAACAAAGTGAAAAATATAATTGCCAACTCTCTGAAGAAATTATCAAACCTTCGAAATAGAAGGCCCGACAATATGTTCTTCAGAAACATTGAAGGTCTCTGAAAATTCTTTTTCAGCTTGTGATGTTTCAATCACTTGCTCTTCTTCCTTAGTTTGAGCCTATCAGAAACATATATTAAGTAAGAACATTCAATAAATTTTACATGTTTAGAAAGAAATTTCCACTTTCAGAGACTGAGTATACCTGTGTAACAGGCTCAGATTCTTTAAGTGTTGAGGCTTGGTGAGCCTCTCCTTCACTATCTTAGGAAGGTTTTGCAGCTTCCTCTGCTGCTTGTGTTTCTTCTTGGGCCTGTAACAAAGAGAATTTATGAGTAATAAACAACTAAGTTTAAACAAGTCAGATATAGACTTCTTTGCTACTTGAAATGCATCAGGTTGAGCTTGTGAATCCTCTTCTCGGTTAGAAGATTCTGGCACTTCAGACTCAAGTTCCCTTTCTATGAATTTTTGGAAAACCTGTTCCTCAACATGATTTTCTTCAGCAATGTCTTTTGTTGGTGTTTCTGACTGCACTATTTCAGCAAATGGGTTTGAGATAGAAACATTCTTAACCGCATTCTACAGTCCTTGAAGAGTGGATGCAATGTCAACATCCTCCGAGCGAGAAGCTCGTGATAATCAGAGCTTGATGATTTGCTTGCTGAGACAGATGCCAAAATCCAGAAACTGGAGGCACTGAACAAAGAAGGAATGGGAACTTCTTGGTGAATAACTCAAATTAAAACATTCACTGGAAACTGCCGTGGTTCAGCTTGAATCATTGTTAAAAGATAAGCAAGATGCTGAGGCTGCATTACAATTAGCCGGACCATCACAAGACAATCGGAAGAAAGCTATTGATGCCCTTGAAGAAGTGTCCTCAGATGATTGGTCTGATGAAGATGGTATTAACCATCCTGCTGGAATGGATGAGGAAGAAGAGGAGGTGGACAACTTGAATAAGCACATGGATGTGTCTCATCTGAAGAGAATGTTGATTGCACCCAAGGCCTTTGATAAAGCACCAAAGGATAATACAATTTTTGAGAACAAGTTCATAGTACTGAAGAATATGAAGAATGAACTGTTTGAACATAAAAAACGTGCTTTGGCCACCATCCCTCCAGAGTTCAAAGCTTTTACTTAGCTAATGACCAGAAGGAAAACATCTCTCATGATTGCACGGAAAGATCTAGGAATGCAGAGAGATGATGATCTAGAGACAGCTCAGAAAGCTTTGATGGAATCTAGTTATGCTGCTGGGAAAGTAGACAAGATGTATGAGCCACTGAAGTAGATCTCCAAGAGAGAACATCTTCTACTTGGTCAGTTTGACTACATTCTGATGTTCAAAAACTGATACAAGGCCATAATGTATTGAGTGCACACTTTGACTCTCTACAAGAGGCCTATGTCAATTTGACTCAGACTATAATAACTACGGGGAAGGATCAAGAAGAGAATCGGGCAAGTGGAAGCAGCCTGCAGAAAAACCTCTAATCATCAGAGAACCTCCCTCCTCTCCAAGTCTACCATCACCACCCCCACCACCCCCACTGACTAGATCTAGAGCTACACAAGAAAATTCAAGGGGAACCATGTCCCCAAGGAAATCTGATAAACCTTCTGAAGAAGAAGAAGAAGAAGAAGAAGAAGAAGAAGAAGGAGAAGAAGGTGAGATCAAAAGGATTGGTAATGAAGATACTTGCTCAAAACCTGGTCAAGGTTACAACAATCTGGATGATGATGATATTGACCATTATGAGCATCCACTCCACAGGAAGAGAAAGAGAGTTCATGAAGTATCTGAACGAATAGCTGCAAGACCAATGGCTGCCAGAACACCATCTGGACACACCAAATATGTCCATGGAAGTTTTTCAAGTCATACCTCCACTCAGAATACATCTAGGGAGCATCCCAGAATGAACAGAAGACAGAGAAAAAATGCAAGGTTTGGGAGAATCAACACTGAAGGTCTTCCTTTGAGGCCAGAAGATGCATTAATCAAGTACACCAAGACTCGATATCTTATCTTCATATCAATGCATAAGACAACTAAATGGCTACTGGATTCTGGATCTCCAACACTTATTGGTGGAGTACAAGAAGTACTTGATATGGGAAATCAAGGAATAACTCCAAGGTTATCTTGAGTGAGGAAGTACTTGGCTCTAGGAGCTGGGGAACAACTCAGGGGGAATATTTTATTGGGAAACATTTATTATAGGAATCTTAGAATAGGATCAATTGTAAGGAGAACTCAATTATCTATTCTAGTGAATTCTAGTTCTATGAAGGCCGAGTAGATTAGTTGGAGGATTACGCCACCTCCAGATACCACTATACTTGCTGAGTCATTTACTTTCTGCATTTTCATTTTAGCAACTCACATACATACACATTTACTCTTGCTAAACACAAACTCATTTATCTATCACATAAAGACTTCCGCTGTCTGATTATAAGTATCAGATACCTTCAAGTATCTGAGAAATCATGTTTATCGACAAAAGTTTGAAAAGACTATTCACCCCCCCCCCCCCCCCCCCTCTAGTATTTTCCTTTGCCGTTATCTGGACCAATAGACATAACTAGCTGTTGCTTTGACTTATGGATTTAGTAAATAATATTTTATAATAATAGAAACAAAGCAATAAAGAGTTGTTTGCCTCGGCGGCGAGTTGTTTGAAAAATGGAGGAAAGAGTTTGTAGAGAAGAAAAATAGAAAAGAGAAATATTAAATATGAAGATAAGTTGCGCAATTATGTGAAACTATGAGGTGGTGATTTCAAGCAAGCATTTAGTAGGAAAATTGCGATTCACAGGAGTTAATCACGCGAGTGTGTCACTCACTCGGTTTTCATGAACAAACAATGTTTTACACACTTCGTCCTAGAATAATAGTATTAGTGGTGTCGTCAATTCCACTAAACTACGGCAAACTAGTAACCAGGCTTATATTTATTTGCAGCTAACCATTAGTACAACCCATAGACGAAATCATGTTTGTAAAACGAGCAAGTTATACTAACGGTGATTAAAGTTTGTAAAACACCAAATAAATATAGCCAAATTAATTATTTAACCTAAATAACTCCGTGATTAATCCTGATGCATAGCGAATTGCAATAACCCTAGCTAATCATGCTTGTATCCATCACCACCCCATAATGGGATGTTTAGCTACTCAATCATGAAAAAGAGAGCAAAACACATATTCCCAAGATTATTCTAAAAGAAGGAAGATTAATACGATTTACCGATGGTTGTCACATCCAAACCTCCAAGGTAAACGGAAGAATCTTCGAGTTCGATAGAGCTTGTGGAATCCGAATCCCAATGCACAAAATAACCTTCAATATATAATATAATCAAGGTTATGATCAAGCGACCTTTGCCTTTTAATCTTTGTTTCTCTCTTTAACAGTTGGGAGAGAGGAGGGTTGTGAAAGTATGTTAGCCCACCGACTTTACGATATATATATGGATGACCTCATGAGTTAATTAGATTTATCCAAAATAATCCTTACATTGTTAGTGTAATTTTATTTTATTTGATTTTATTTAAATTATTGTTTGTTCGGTTTTTTTATATTCTTATACTGATTGTTTATTAGAGAGTTTAATGAAAACTTTAAATTATTGCAATTGTCTATTCTCCCATATGCACAAGTGAGGGACATAACATAATTTACTACTAGCATCTCACGTTTTGGCTGACCAACTAAATGGATAAATTTTAATTTTAATTCTAGTCTGCTTATTTACACACAACTAATTTGAATCAAAATTTCCACATTGAGACATTATTTTGCATTCCCTGCACTAACCACGTTCACTTGGCACAAGATTTTTTATGATTATTCCACATCAACACAAAAAACTTAATGGCCAATTAGAATAAAAGATTTCACCAACTAAGCATCAAAATTGACCATTATCCCATTGCTGCAAAAGATCCAAATTTATACCGTCTGTTATTTCATATGTTATAAGGTCTATAATAAACAAGGTAATAACGTAATTAAAATCTCTTTATAAACTATACATACTTAGAGAAAGAGAGCTTTCTTTTCCTCTGGCTACTAAGATGTTTCAGTTCGTCAGGTTATCTCTTGCCTGCCCATGGATAAATAAATAATATATTGCACTAGAAGGGAGTCACTATCTACTAGCCCCTTATAATAGAGAAGGAATAATTTAGCATTCTTTCATTCATTCCCATCCAATCAACAAAAACGTTGTGGAATTTTGGGAGATTGTCTGGAAGCCTAAAATAACAAATTTCAGAATATCCATTAAAGAAGATGCATGGACAATGCTAGCTGATGCTGAGATAAGTAAAATTTATTGGGTTGAAGCTGTAAATGCAGCATGCTACACTCAAAACAGATGTTTGATAAACAAATACCATGATAAAACTCCTTATTTGTTTTTGGTTGGTAGACCCTCTAATATCAAACATTTGAGGGTGTTTGGTTGTAGACGTTTTGTTCTTAACAATGAGAAAGAAAACTTGAGAACATTTCAACCAAAGGCAGATGAAGGTATATTTCTTGGTTATTCTATGAATAGCAAAGCCTATAGAGTATACAACAAGAGAACAAAGAAGGCTGAAGAATCATTTCATGTGGTATTCTATGAAGGAAGCAAGAAAATACCCGTTGATGAAGAACTCTCAGATAAATTCAAGGAACTCCTGATTAAGGATTCTGAAGAAGAACCCCCAGAAAGGAAAAACTATGTGAATCTGATGAAGAAAAGCATGATGTGCCAGTAACAATCAGATGACTCTTAGACATGATGGCAAATTTCCTATGAGGATTCCAGAAATGGAAACTGAGAATATTCATCGTAGAGACCTTTCTTGGAATAACCTTTCTGAATAACGTATTCCAGAATCCACTAACACTGAACAAGTGTCTGATACTTACCGCACTTCTAGTGTACAAAATATCATTGATACGAAGTATCAAGTCATAATCTTAGTGATTCACATTCAGATCAAGTAGATAATGCCCCTACTAGTTCAAAACCAATAATGAAATGGACCAAGGATCATCCTGCAAAGGATGTGGTTGGGCCAATTGATCAAGGTGTTAGAACTAGAAGAGCAATAGCTGAAAATGTCGATTCTCTCTTTGGTTGTTTTATCTCAAACATTGTACCTGAGACTATTGGAGATGCATTAAAGGATCAAGACTGGATCTTTGCAATGAAAGAAGAGTTGGATGAATTTGAGAGAAACAAGGTCTGGAAACTAGTTCCATTTGTAGAAGGAATATCTGTGATTGGGACTAAGTGGGTTTTCAGAAACAAGATGAATGAGTCTGGTGAAATAACCAGAAACAAATCATGGTTGGTTGCCAAGGGATTTACCTATACTGAAGGCTTAGACTTTGATGTGTCATATGCACCAGTTGCAAGATTGGATGCAATCAGATTATTTCTAGCCTTTGCAGTTCATAATGACTTTAAAGTTTACCAGATGGATGTTAAAAGTGCATTTTTGAATGGTGAACTTGCAGAGGAAGTCTATGTTGATCAACCACTAGGCTTTGAAGTTTCTTCAGAAAGTTGGATGGTCTATATGTTACAGAAAGCTTAGTATGGACTAAAACAGGCTCCAAGAGCATGGTATGACACTTTGGCCAAATACCTTCTGGAAAGTGGTTTTAAGCAAGGTGAAGTTGATAAAACTTTGTTAACCTTAAACCATGATGGGAAACTTCTTTTAGTTCAAGTGTATGTTGATGACATTATATATGGATCTAAATACAAGCAACTTTGTGATGACTTTGCAAATCTCATGAAAAGCAAATTTGAGATGAGCATGATGGGAGAATTGAATTAATTTCCAAGGATTGCAAGTCAATTAATATTCATTAGTCAAATGAAGTATGCAAAGGATATGCTCAACAAGTTCAATCTGATGCCTTCTGAAAAGAATGCCAAGATACCTATGAGCGTAGGAACCAAAATGACTTATAATGAATCTAATAAGAGTGTTGAAGAACATAAATATAGGAAGTTGATAGGTTCACTTCTCTACCTTACTGCAAGCAGACCTGATATTCAATATGTAGTTGGTATCTGTGCTAGATTTCAGACAAATTTCATGCTATCACACTACAACATTGCTATGAAAATATTGAGGTATGTGAAGGGTACTGTAAAAGTTGGACTGTGGTATCCTAAAGAAAGTGGATTAAGTTTAGTTGGCTACTCCGATGCTGACTATGCGTGATCAATGCTTGATAGGAAAAGTACTTTAGGAACTTGTTAGTTTATGGGCACTAGACTTATCTCATGCTTTAGCAAGAGAAAAACTCAATTGCTACTTCTAACACATAGGATGAATATATTGATGCTGGTTGTTGTGCTACTTAGATATTATGGATACAACTACAACTCGAGACTATGGACTCAGTGAAGAGAAAATTTCCATTTTCTATGACAACACAAGTGCTATTGTGATTACTCAGAATCCATAGTTCCATGTCGAAACTAAGCACATTGATGTTAGACACCACTTCATCAGAGACTATGTTGAGAAAGGCAATATAGAGATTCTAAAAGTTGGTACTGAAGATCAATTTAAAAATATCTTCACTAAGCCACTCCAAAAAAGTAGGTTTTTAACCTTAATACATAGTCTTGGTTAATGGAGTTGCCGCAGAACTGAAAAGTTCCAAATCTCTAAAAGAGTGAGTAAGAACCTGAGAAAAGGAAACATGTTTCTGAAATGGGTATTCAAATAACCTATATTAAGAAGGATGGTAAGGTATCTGAGACTTATGACTTAGAAAGCCTAAATTCTTCTGGAAATAAGAGTCCAGAAAGATGGGTTGGTATATAGTCCATAAGTATATAAATTAGAACTCAAATACTATGGACAAGTCAATATCCAGTGGTATTTTCTGAAATAGGGAATTCAGAAAACCATTTAAGTCATGAAGTATGGGGGAACAAATAGTCCAACAAAGTACATATTTATGAGAATCAAACATGTCTTGGATTTTGTATCTTTACCATTTATAGTATAAGTGACATAAAACAAGACTTGCTTTCTGAATGATAAGACCAAAGGTTTCTAGTTTCTCACACTAAACAGTGACTTATGGATATATGCCAAAATTCATTAAGTGTACACGGGAACATTTGTTGATTGATATCATTGCAAAGATATTCAACCATAGCCCTTGATGAATAAACGTTTGATCTCAATGGGTGAGATTATATCTCGGCAAGTAATGCCTGTTGCAAAAATAGTCATGGTCCACTTTGCATTTAATGCAAAGTAGAAACGTATTCCACGTCGATGAAATGTACACATATACACATACGAATTCTATGTATTCTATGTAATTTTGTCTTGCTATGTATAAAGGATTATGTTAAGAGACAAACACTTTTACCAAATCTGAAATTTTCACTCGCATCAAAACAGCAAAAACTCTCTAAGTTTTCTGCAAATCCTTCTGTTAATCATCCATTTTTCTGTTTAGTCTTCTGAAAAGATAGACTAAATTCTCTCGAATTCATGCACTTCTTCTTTAATCTTACCCAGCACTCTATATAAAGTGATGGCACCCAGAAAGACCTCCAGCCTTAAAATGTTGAACTCAGTTGCGATGCTTCTTCTGTTAAAAAGCAAGGAGAAAAAGTTTTGCAAGTGTTGAACAAATGCTTGCTGGGAGATTTCAACCCACAGGACTGGACCTCCAGCCTTAAAATGAATTGGGGAGCACATATGGTTGAGAAATACCTGAATGTGTCTATCTCTTCCACACCTGATAGAAACTTGGTTATGAAGATGCTATCTAAGGCTCACATCAAGAAGTTTCTCTGTGTTGCACCCATTGGATTATCTCCAGTTGATGTCTTGGAGTTTTACAACTCTGCACAAGGATTGTGAACAACATTGAAGAATCGTTCCTAAAATTCCAGGTTCAAGGTGTAGAAATACATCTTGATTGTGACTCTTTCTGGAAGATCTTTCGTTTCAAGAATCGTGGGACAACATTTGAGATAAATAAGAGAGACAAGACTCTGAATACAAGTGTCAGAGTGTTGTATGCAGAAGCATCAAATGACAAGATTGAGGACAGTTCCTCTTCTTTCATTCTGGGAGACATTAGATCAAGACACCTCTTTGAGCACTGGAATGTGCTGACCAACATCCTTCACAGATGCATGGATGATAACGACCATTCTCCACAAAGAGTTGAATGACAGACATAACCTCTTCAATTGGGGGAAATATCTTTTGATGAAGTTTGTGAACAGGGTCAATGAATTTGAACCCAAAATTGTTAAAGGTCGTGCTAACACCAAATCTAATATGCACTATGGTTTGAAAATTTGCTACATTTTAGCGAAATGTGGAGTTGTTCTTAGAGAGTACATGGACTTCCCAGTGACCAACACTGTGTACCAACACGCTCATAAGGAACCCTTCAAAAAGGTTACCAAAGATGAGTTGGTTGCTCAAGGAGAAGGGGTATCTGAAGAGATACAGGTTGAGGTCCAAATCAGAAAGAAACCAAGGAGGACCAATAAACCTAGGGCAAAGAAAAGGATATAGCTTGTCATTCATGACACTCCCACTACAAGAAAATAGCGGTTTTCTAACGGAATTTTCTAACGGAAATTTTTTCCGTTAGAACAGTAACGGAATTTCTAACGGAATAGGATTCTGTTAGAAATTTCTAACGGAATATAAGATTCCGTTAGAAATTTGCAATCCGGCCAGATGGTTTAACCACTGGCCGGTTCCGTTTCTAACGGAATAATGAGTTCCGTTAGAAATTTGCATTAAACAATTATATTTATATACGTGCTTCATTTTATTTTATTTTAATTAAAAATATACTTTATTTTGTTTTATTCATATATATACTTTATTTTAATTACGTACATATACAAAAATATATTTATATACTTCATTTTCTTTTGTTTTAATTAAAAAGATACTGTATTTTAATTACGTAGGTACGCACTACGTAATATATATATGTATCTAATTATATATGTATTGTTCGTCTAATAGTAGTGATATTGATATCAATCCCATGCATGGTTGACTTAAATAATAGTCCGAAGTAAGAAATGCATTTTCCATCGATA
>JAYMSP010003910.1:0-18018 GCA_036897095.1 Plantago elongata
GGTATGTTAGTCACTTTAATTGTGTTCTGTAATTTTCATTGCAGAAAAAGTTTTACATCCCGAATCGCATGGTGAGGTTTATGTGGTCTGTAGGATCGTCTTGGCTCAAACCAGTACAAAAACCATGTCGCTTCCATGAAAGCTAAGCGACACACTAGCCCGCTCACTCGAGTCCTGAAGAGTGGAACTGCTGGACCAACAACTGAGATAATGTCCACGTACTAAATCAAGCTTACAAGAACCAGCAAAACAGGCTCAGCGAGCCGCGTGATGGTAAGGGGATTGCCATGCGCCATTATGGGTCACGAGCTCCCGTCATAGATGTTTTGATGTCGGTAAGTTTCCTTATGACTAATTACATAATATTTTTTTTCATATTTAAGCGTCTATTTCAAATACTTGTTGCATTTACGTTAGTCAAACTCGATTTACTAATCATTATGCATTTTGAATATTGTTCAGCAACTGGCTAACTAACCAGTTACACTCCTTAGGCAATTGAGAAAGGGGAAGTCGAAGAATGGCATTTGGGTGGATCAGAGAGCAGAGCAGATTGTGGTACAAACCTTTCCTAATTTACACTTTTTGAGTTTACTTTATTTACTTGATTAATTCTAAGAATTTGATAAGTTGAACTTATATATGTATGCACTTGATTAATATTGCAGATTGAGGTGGAGAGGAGGATCGCATGGAGGATGGAGGCCGATCAGGAGTTGACTGTTGAAGAGCAGGACAAAATCTCCTTATAGTTCAACCCACCAGACGAGAAGAGTCGAGTTTATGGTGTGGGTAGTTAAGGAGTAGATGTTGCGTCCAACTATTCCATTGGTCAGTCCATCGCATCACGATCTACCGGTCGTCATTACACACAGGATGAGGTCGATAACATTGTGACTCCTCTCCAAAATGAGATTGATACTCTGAAGAGTACAGTTGAATCTCACCAGGCCCGTGTCGATCGTGAGATCACAGAGATGAGGCGGATGATGTCCTTCATGACCCAAGGACGTAATTCTGATGATGCTCCTCCTTCTTCTTCTTAGTTCTAGCTTTTATTATCCGAATACTAATATTTCTATTAATTCAACTCGATAATATCAGGATACTTTGTATACGAATATTAGGTTTCTAATTTATTTATGAAATTTTCGTGCAATCCAACGTTCTTTTCTTGATTATAATTCTATTGGGTGACAATCAGGTTAAATACGATTGAATTAGGTATTCATGAAATAAAAAAAATTAAAAATCTGACCATTTTAGCGACGGATAACATTTATCCGTCGATATTTCTAGCGACTAATAAATGTTATCACCATCTAGGGACGGATAAGCTAGACGGTCTAGCAACGAATTGCTGGGGTTCTAGCGACGGATAACTGCGTCGCTAGAACCCCAGATTTTTGTAGTGATTAAGAAAAACAATCATTCAAAGTATAAACAAACTATAATAATTAATTGGAACATTACAATTTGAAAATTTAATTCAAATAATAAGCTAATGAATTCTAAAAATTGATAATTCCAAGTTGGAGACTCAATTTAAAGAGCTAAACCAACTCTACATTCTCATAGAATAAAACATTTTTGTATAATAACATAATCTTTTATCCACAAAGCATTCAACCAGGTTGTTGATATACTTGCAGGCATGTATTAATGATGGTGACCTTCATTTATATGTCCCTTAATTGTTGGAGGATACTTAGTATCATGTTTAAGGTTATGGTACTTAACCTATGGGGGTTAACGTGTGGCATATACTCTCCAGGAGGGGAAACTCCATGATGGAGGTGGGCTATGGTATATACTCTTTTTGATGTTCTCTCTACTTTCTTGATCTTCATGATCGTGTTCGAGGTTGTGGGAGAAAATGTCGAGGGGTTGAAAAAATAACCGCACAATTGAAATTATGATTGTAATAATTATTGTTTGTGTATGGTTGGGTAGTAACCACATACCACCGGGGTTGTTGAGAATAACCTCATTGATTTTGTTGTATACTTTTGTATTTTATTGTTTGTATGGTTTGACGAATACATTTAATAAGAAAACATGTACTACCCCCTCCGTCCAGGAGAACTCCATACATTAGGGTTGTCGCGTAATTTTATGCGAAAATATAAAGTAATGATAAAAAATGAAGAATGTGGGAAAAAGTGTAGTTTTAGTTGCAAAATGTGTAATTTATGTGTAAAGTTGAAATTGTTTATTATTTGTTAGTGGTGGGTCACTTCCTTTTTTAGTAGAGTATGAAGTTTTATAGGACGGACAAAAATGACAAATGTATGAAGTTCTGCGAAGGGGGTATATGTTACTCCCTTATTCTATTAAATACTTTTCATTTACTTTTTGCACAATTTTGAAGAAATTTGAGTAAGAAAATGGTATATATAGATAAAGTAATAAGTGTATAGTAAAAAGTAAGAAAGAAAATTAATAAAGTATGTAAAAGAGTGATTGAAGTATTAATAATTGAGGCAGTGGGTTTTCATAAAAGGAAACTGAAAGTTTTAAATGGAACGCTCAAAATGAAAAAATAAAAAGTATTTAGTGGAACGAAATGAGTACTAATGAACAGGTTGGTACAATAGGATCCAGTAGAAAATATACATTATCAACCTGTCAAATCTCAAATATGTCAAGTTTGAATTTTACCCCTCAAAAAATTATATCCGTCATTATGAGTTGTACTTTTGCATTTTCTATTAATTAGCATAAATAAAGACTCAATGATGTAATGTGGATGAAGGACTACCTACAGGCACCACGATTAACGTTATTTACATAAGTTTGACTTACATATTTCTTAATTAATTTTTTTTGCCCTTCTTTTATTTATTATTAAAAGTAAACTATATCGTGACATCGTCATGTGTTAGTAGTAATCAATAGATTGGGAGTTCGAGTAACCCTTTAACTGTTTTACCGTGAATAACCGTAAACAATCAACTATCTACCATATTAATTTATAAACTAGTTTCTTTGATTTATCGACTTATTCACTTTCAAACTTTACATTTTTAAAGGGCACAACTTTAAGGATAACGAGTTAAAATAGTTTTTTATAAAACAGTTAAAGGGTTACTCGAACTCCCAATCTATTGATTAGAGGTGAAAAGTCTTACCAACTGAGTTGCACATGTTAATGAGTTAAAATAGTTTATAGTGCAAAGCATCAAATGTATGGAAAATGTATGATAGAAAATTAATGAAGTATGAAATAAAAGATTACATGATAAATAATTAGAGATAATGTGTTTCTCCATAAAATGGACCGGAAGGAAATGGAAAAATAAAGATTTTAGTGAATTAATCGAACTGATGTTTGTACATTTTAAGGTCTTTATATTCTCCAATCAAAACACATTGTCGGCCTATGGGCCTAGGGCAACAGTAACAGTAGTCGTGTGCAATTTACAAATCAAAGTACAGAGTTCTATTCGGTGACAATTATTCTTCTACCTTTTCCAAATAAGCAGACATTGGAAATTTAGCAACAATTATTCGAAATCAATCTAATCTTGAAATAAGAGCATGATTAGAACGTAGATTTTGATAATATAAGATGAGCCGACATGTTATCGTATATAGTAGACTTTGATGGTATATACCTTGATGAGTGATTGGAACGGGGCAGAGTATTACTTTGTGGATGGGTACGATACATCACACATGCCACATGCATAAAGATGGGGGGCAAGCAAACCAATTATAAGTGCAACTTTAATTTATGCTAGTATTATATGTTCTTTGAGTTCCCACTCATAATTATCAACCGGTCACCACTACTTCGCCCGTTATTATCTTGATTAACTTTTACACACAGTGACCCAATCATCAAAGTTACGTTGTAATATGATAATTAGGGAGTGGAGCCAAGATTTAACAGTTTAAATTAGGTAAAATTATCTTAATTTGAGAAGGGATTAAAGTCAAAACCTACAATGGGGCACACGCTCCATTATGCCTGCTATATGATGATAATGGTATGATGGGGGCTTAACATTAATTACGTGAGCATCTCTAACTCTCTTATACTTTATGAACAAACTGACAAACACATGGAATCGTTTTTCAAATTCCTTCGTACATAAGAAATCTCACTTTCACTTTCGTTGTGAACCTTTCAAACTTGTATGTCTCAAATGAATTTTGTCTGTGCATGCATGTTTAGGTATCTAACCACACTTCTATTGAAGCCCATTTGAATATGCTAGCCGAATCTTCACATACTACTCTAGTAGTATACATAGCTAGCTAACAATTTTTCTGTCGACATATACAAAGTCTAAGGCATTTGTTTGAACAAACAAAGTTTTGTGGGTCAACTCTGTAGTTTTCTTATTTTTAGACTGTCTTTGCATTAAATAATCATCTGGTACAATCTTAAATATCATATTATACTAATTATATCTTAATAATTAAATGTGGACATGCAACTATATCCAAACTCAACTTTATTGAAATTTAAGTAATTAAAATTTTATTATATGTATAGAACTAGAAGTACATTTCTCCAACCTTATCGTTAAAATATTGACTCACATATCAACTTCAGTAACAACAACACTTCTCCAACGTCTTGTTCAATCGTCTTCAACAGAGTTGAGATATCAAAACAAATTAAAACAACAGCTTAATCAATAATTAGGCATGCACTTAATAGTACTTAGTCACACTTTAATAATGTCATTTGTTTGGACCTAGCGAATCAACGCTACTATTGGGGCTTACAATATTCTGGAAAGATTTCCTTAGATTTGCTTGCACCCCTCCACGTTCGTAATTTCGGTAAGTAGGCCGATTTTGTTGCTAGTGGTGATCTAAGGTTTTTCAATATATAATTTATATGTTTTGTTTTACGTGTCGTGGAATGTTGTAGAAGCTCAAAGAAACCAACATTGATTGAGCATAATCGTCTCAATCAATGCTTTGGAATATCAATTATGAATATGGGGAAAGTGAATCATTGAATTACAAGATAGAAGGTCTTTAGGTATAAATAGACCAAGTTTTGTAACTACTCTTAACTAACTTTCCCTCTATATGAAAAATAACACAACTAACTTCATCTTTATTATATTACAATTGTCAAACCAGTGTATTATATACACTAAGACCCCCCCCCCCCCTCTCAAGATGGATATTATTAATGTTCATCTTGCACTTGAAATGCTCGAAGAGTTGAGATCCCAACGGCTTAGTGAATAAATCTGCAACATTGTGTTTTGTAGGAATGTCTACCAACTGATGGTCTTGTTCTTCAGTTTCTTCCGGATAAAGTGGCAGTCAACATCAATATGCTTGGTTTTGTCATGAAATACTGGGTTGTGAGCAAGGCAGTAAGCTGATTTGATGTCTGTGTATAACATAGCTGGAAGGGAATGTGGTATGTGAAGATCAACCAAGAGGTAAAGTAACCATTGAAGTTCACAGGTGGTATAGGCAATCTCTATACTCTGTTTCTACAAATGATTTTGAGACTGTAGGTTGCTTCTTGGATTTCCAGGAAACAAGAGAATTCCCCAGGTAAATAGAGTAACCTGTGATACTTCTTCTAGTTTGTAAACATCGTGCCCAATCAATATCAGTGAAGGCCTCCAATTGTAGGTTAGAGGTAGAGGAGAGCAAAATGCCTTGACCTGGTGTAGACTTCAAGTATCTGAGAAGTTGATGTGCAGCTCCCATGTGGCCTCCAGTAGGGGCTGGCATGAACTGAGAGAGGGTCTGTAATCTATATGAAAGATCAGGTCTTGTAATTGTAAGATATATCAGTCTGCCAACCAAT
Source organism: Plantago elongata (assembly GCA_036897095.1). Lineage (NCBI taxonomy): Eukaryota > Viridiplantae > Streptophyta > Magnoliopsida > Lamiales > Plantaginaceae > Plantago > Plantago elongata. Next base: position 5,795 of record JAYMSP010003910.1, read on the forward strand.
CTTCTATGTTGAGATGGATCCTATAAAGGCTTGGTATTGTGCATGTAGTGTTGTTGAGAATCCGTGGGAGTAGTAGAAGGCCTTTGGACACTTTAACAGTAGTGATCAACTGGGAAGTGAGCTTGTCCAGTAAAAGGCAATCATTATCATCATCAAAAATCACCCTACAATGAGAATGTTATGGGAGTAGTAGAAGGCCTTTGGACACTTTAATAGTAGTGATCAGCTGGAAAGTGAACTTGTCCTGTAAAAGGCAATGATGATCATCAAAAATCACCCTACAATGAAAATGTTTAGCTAGGTGTGATATGTAGAGGAGATTATAAGTAAAGTCAGGCACAAAAAGGACATTAACAAGAGTAATACTTTGAGTAAATTGAACATTGCCAATTAAAGTAGCTTTAGTGACATGATTGTTGGGTAGATTAATAACTAAAAGATTAGGGGATGGATGGAGGAGAACACAAAATAGTGGAGTCACATATCATGTGATCACTGGCACCTGAATCAATTACCCACAAGTCACTATTGTGTTTAGTAGAGGCATTAAAACAATAGTGTAAATCATGAAAAGCGAAACATGTTGTAGCATCAATAGAAGCTTGAGCAGATTCAACATGGTGTGCAATGCTAGTGGAAGGACCAGTGGCAGGTGAGTTGTTGTTGTGCTGACTGGCAAACTCCATAAATTGACTGAACATATCAGCATTGAAGAGATGATGGACACCAGGTGCTGAATCAGTCAAATGGGAATTAGCTGATGCACTTGTTGGAGGTGCTCTTCTAGGCTGCCTAGGTCGTCTCCAACCAGGTAGATATCCTATGATCTGAAAGCATCTATCAGATGTATGGTTGTTGTAACCACAGTAGGAGCATTTAAGCTTCTTCTTCTCTTTAAAATTGGACTGAAACCTGGGAGTTAGACCATAACCAGGAGTAGGGGGTTGTCCTGTAGAGTTAGTATTTACTTGCATAGCCATAATATCACCATTAGTGGGATTGTGAAACATGTTTCTCTGAGATTCCTCTTGTAACAAGAGTGAGTAAACTTTGGATAAGGGAGGTGGTGGTGTTATCAGAAAAAGTTGGCTATGCACATGAGCATAACTGTCATCAAACCCTCCAACAAAGTCAAACACAGCGTCGGATTCATGCAATTCAGTCATTGCCTTGGCACCACAAGAACAAGAAGTGACAGTGGATGCACAAGAACACTTGAGGACATGGCAGTAGCTCACATATTCTTCCCAAATAGTCTTGAAATGATTGTAGTATTCAGTGACAGAAAGTGTACCTTTCTTCATCGAACTCAATGATTTTCGAAGGTGAAATACACGGGGTCGAGCATACTGGGCATAGCGAGTTTTCAACTCATCCCACACTTCTTGAGCAGATTTGCAGTAGAGCAAACTATTCTTGACACCCTTCTCAATGGAGTTCATCATCCAACTAAGAACCAAATCGTTGGCACGAACGTAGGCATTGTAGAGTAAACTGTCCCGCTCAAGGTCAGGTATTTTGAGCATGCCATTGATGAAACTAGATTTTTTTGATACTCAATGCCATCTTCATAGAATGGCGCCAAGAAACGTAGTTGTCGCCAACAAAAATCTCGAAAATGACAGATAAACCTGGATGATCGGATGGATGAAGGTAGAATTGGTGTGACGGTTGTTACCATGCCGGAGTGGACGCCATGGTTGCAGAGAATCACCAGGAAAAAGAGTAATAAGAGAAATCACAAACGGTTGCAGAAATAACTGAGAAAATAAAAGGGACAACCGATCGGAGACAAAAGAAAGGCGAAAATCGTCAGAAAAAGGTAAAAAAAACTGTCGTCTTGTTCAAGAATCAACTGATACCATGTGAAATGTTGTAGAAGCTCAATGTAACCATCATTGATTGAGCATAATCGTCTCAATCAATGATATGGAATATTAATTATGAGTATGAGGAAAGTGAATCATTGAATTACAAGATAGAAGGTTTCTAAGTATAAATAGACCAAGTTTGTAACTGCTCTTAACTAACTTTCTCTTAATATGAAATACAACACAACTAACTTCATTTTTCTTATATTACAATTATCAAACCAGTGTATTATATAAACTAAGAACATGTTCTATACAAATAGATTTGTTTTAAGTATATATATATATATATATATATATATATTATGTTATATACATACTTGGTTTTCTAAAATAGAATTATGTATTATTATAGTACGTACCATGATAGTTACTCATTTGTAATACACATGCAGTATGGATGGTGACGGTTGGAACTTGGAAGAGTGCCAGCTGCTTGCGTTTGTCTTCACCACCTTTCCTTATATACCACCAGTTTATGAGTTTAGTGAAGTCCAGTCTGCAACCTAAACCATAAAATATGAGTAATGCCTTCAAAACGATAAACTTCCGTTCTTTTAAAATCTGATTATTTGACAGGATAATCGATTCAAACTTCGATCATTTTTTCAAGGTGTTTGATTTAAACTGCGAATTCAATTTAAACGTTGATCGAATTTTTTCGTGAGCTGTTTGATTCTCTAACACCCCTAGCCTGAACATAAATAAAGTGGCTCATCATTTAGCCTTCGAATTCTTTTTCTAGTTCTGTTGGTTCTTCAGAATTACTGTTTGTTTACACTTATGTAATGTAACATTTTTTATGGAGCGACATTTTGATTTCTACAAAACACTACAGGTTAATTATGGGTCGAGATTGATTTCGTTATCCAGAAAACGTCAATTGATCAATAATGTGAGTGGAAGGAGTATTAAATACTACTCCCTCCGTACCTGAGCAAACTACTCCTTTTTCTTTGTTTTATGCAGGGCACAAGGATATATGTATAAATAAGAGTTGTGGAGATCAGAAATTAGATTAGTAACATGTGGCTCAAAATATTCTGAACAAAAAGGGGGATATAAGTGTATAACTATCAAAAACATAAATAGAACGTTTGTATTGAAACATATTTAAATAGAATATATATAATTTGTTGACATATAAAGGGAATTCTTTATCTATCCAAACACATAGATCTTCCATTATTTCCATTTTATTTGTTTTTTTAAAAGACATTTATTTCTCACACATCAAAATTTTCGTTTTCATTTTTAAAAATGTTATCCTCTAAATTAATTAATACCGTATTTTCACCTTAACAATACGAACATATAAAACAATTATATAAACATTTATCAATCAGTTATATGTGTAATTCGTTCACTCAAATACTACTTCACTTTTCACTTTAACAACTCTTATTAATTTTTATTCATTCTTTACTACTTATTCCGTCCCATTTAAAATGAAACGTATCTCAAATGCACGGTTTTAAAAAAATCATGTAATATGTAGTTAAGAATGAGTTTGATATATAAAAGTACATACGGAACCAATAATGTATGATTGAAAATGAGTTGTATTGTGGAAATATTTTCATAAATTGAGAATTATTTTACTTTGATAAGACTTAAAAAATGAAATTATCTCAAATTCTAGCGGAACGGGGGTAATATTATGGTATTCCATTCTTGCACATTTCCTTTTGTTGATGAACAATCAAAAGATAATCATTCCAGGAAGTAGCATATATATATATATACCCTGCACCTGGTCCTATAAAATAATCTCCTCAAACAAACCATACAGACTCATAATTTGACCATTATTATATCAAATCAATCCATCAAATGGAAAGTCGAACTCCCCGCAAAAATTCGTTCAAATTTTCACCTCCACAACACGAACATATCAAGAAATTCACTCCCACTTCTTCTTCACCAGCTCCCAAAGACGTCAGGATTGCCATCAATGATCCTGAACCCATCTGGAGATCCTCAAGTTACGACTTAACTACTGACTTGAAAAGAGTTGACGTAAATCGCCGTGGTGTTTCCTGTTCTGAAAGACCGGTTGTCGATAATGTGCATCCGAAGGAGGAGGAGAAAGTTCTGCTTTGCTCTGGCTCCACGGCCTCCTTTCGGAGGAATTCGAGTTTCGCTTTGAACAAATCCAAATCCAGACTTCTTGACCATCCGAGGAAACAGGCTCATTCCAGGGCTCATTCCAGGTCCTGCCAGACCACTCCAAGGATGGCAGGGAAATCTCCGTTAGGGAAATCTCATGGTTTGGGAAAGAGCGAAATCGATGAGGATGATCCGTTCTTAGAAGAGGATGTGCCAGAGTATTATAAGAAAATGAGATTTAGTGTGCTTTTTGTTATGCAGCTGGTGAGTTTGATTTTGATTGTTGCAGCTTTAGTTTGTAGTTTGACGATTAATGTGCTTAAAAAGAGAACTGTTTTTGAGCTCGAGTTGTGGAAATGGGAGCTTACAGTGTTGGTTCTTATTTCCGGGAGGTTAGTTTCTGGTTTGGTGATAAGGATCGTGGTGTTCTTCATCGAAAGGAACTTTTTGTTGCGAAAACGTGTTCTGTATTTTGTGTACGGGTTGAGGAATGGTGTGCAGAATTGCATCTGGCTGTCATTGGTTTTGATTGCTTGGCAGTGTATATTTAATAAGAAGGTAGAGAAACTGACAAACAAGCTGATTCTGCCATATGTGACGAAATTTTGGGTGTGTTTATTGGTGGGGACAATGATATGGTTGTTGAAGACCCTGCTGGTGAAGGTTTTAGCATCTACGTTTCATGTCACTGCGTTTTTTGATCGAATCCAGGATGCGTTGTTTAATCAGTATGTCATTGAGACACTTTCTGGGCCTCCGTTGGTTGAGATGCAACAGCAGATGGAGGAGGAGGAAAGAGTGATGATTGAGGTAGAGAAGTTTCAGAATGCAGGTGTAACTGTTCCAGCTGAAATTAAGGCCTATGTGTTTGAGAAAAGTGGGAGAACTATTGGGACAGAACACATGGACCGCACTGCAGGTGGTAAGAGTCCTAAGTTTTCTAGGCTTAGTAGTTGTAAGAAGGAAGAGGGGAATAGTATCACGATTGAACATTTGCATAGGCTGAACCAGAACAATATCTCCGCGTGGAATATGAAGAGGTTGATGAATATTGTGAGGAAAGGAGCAATTTCCTCTCTGGACGAGAATATCCAGGATTCGACTGTTGCGGAGGAATGCCCTGTTCAGGATGAGGCCATGGTGCAGATTACCAGCGAGAACCAGGCTAAGGTTGCTGCCAGGAACATCTTTGGCAATGTGGCCGTACCAGGATCCAAGTAAAATTCTATTTCGATTCCGTAGCTTCCTACATACTATGTTTTTCTTCTCATTTTTTTTGTCTTTGAAGTCTAAGATTGCGATTTGACTACATTCAGGTACATCTATGAGGTAGACTTGCTGCGTTATTTACGAGAGGATGAGGTTTCGAAGACTACGAGTCTCTTTGATGGCATAACTGCCCAAAAGGGAATCAGCAAACGAGCCCTGAAGAATTGGGTGGTAAGACTAGATTCTAAAATCTTTACATTAGGGCTTAGGCAAACAAATATGGCTCCGATCCCAACATTTGTTGGTGCATAACTGCATATCTTGTTAGTTTCCATTAGTTGAATAAAATGGCATGGGTAAAAAATCAAGGCAAGCTTATATGGCATTGAGATCAAATTTATAAACCTAACCTGGTGAAGGAACATATGCAACGTTATGCAGTTCAACTATTGATTGCCTGGAAAAATACATGAGTTTTTCTGTACAGGTGAACTATAAAATGTAATCTGTCTGGGGAGGGACGGACGCAGAAATATATGTCTGGGGTAGCGAATTTTTTTACAATAAATTTTATCATTAATTACTAATGAAAATTACGTTTTCAAAATCCATATAGTAAAGAACAATGTTTAGACTATAATTTTTAAATTATGTGCTCATAAAATAAAGGAATTAAATACAACATAACTTTGTTTAGATTGAATAAAATAAAATTTAAGTATATTAAGTAAATTAATTTACTATTAAATAGAAAAAAAAACAAAGAGAGTTAAATGAAATAAAGATGAATATAAAAATAAAGAAATAAAATATAATTGTGAAATGTAAAGTAAAAGAACACCAAAAAAAAAAGAGAATATAAAGAAACAAAGAGAGTTAAATGAAATAAAAATGAATATGAAAATAAAAAATAAAATATGATTGTGAAATGTTAAGTAAAAGAATAAAAAAAAGAGAGAAACAATTAAAAAATGTTACAGAAATAAAGAAATAATGAAAAATGTGAAGTAAATGAGGAGAAAAACATGCCAGTTGAGCTTTGCTAGTTTTTCTCATCATTCTTTCTTGCTTATATATATGACTATTTCATTAAATTTTTTGAAGGGATATAATATACATTTCATATCCAGAATCAAGGGGTAGTAATTACAGATCCTTGTACGTATGTTGGTCCGTTCCTGTGTTAGAGGAGACAAGTTTGTCTTTTTCAGCTTCATCTTCAGAAAGATCAGTTCAATTGAACTACGTGACATTCTCTTAAAGCTAGCCGTGTCTTGATAATTGATATGGTTTATAAGTGAAATAGCAACCGGACCTGAATTTGATACTAAACAATTTAAATCTGAAGCGCAGTGTATCAAGTGCACCTAAAACTGTATAAAATAATTTAGGGTATAGTCTCCACACCATGCTCGACCTTATTAAGCTCGACTATATATAAATATAATCTGGAAACCTAATCTTGAATTTAACTTAACATGCAACGAAAATAACATGACAAAGAAATATAAATTTCTAGTAGATTATATTTCTATAATCCACAGAGTCTCATGACGAAAATATCCACTATATGAGTAATGAATACAAAGAACTAATCTAGATCTATTCTACGAATATATCTAAATACAAACTTCTAAGCAAGTATAAAGAATTAACTCTATCAATCTATCTATCAACCTCTAAATTTTAGAAAGAAAAAGCTTCGAACAGTATGAAACAAATCGTGAATGTAAGAATAATAAACTCTCAGTTTTTCTTGATTGATCGTCGTAGACTCCGTTGATTTCTCTAAGTATCTTGATGAGCTCTTAGGGTATATATAGTTGTCAAAAACGTCCAGAGCACATCAGATTTATTGTGATCTTTATTACTTGCAGTTTGTGTCCGAATCAGCTTCTACTTCATGATTTACTCCAACTCAAACTCCAATTCTTGTTGACTTCGACTTGTAGATACTCTTGAATTCTTCTTTAATGCATGATCCACTATATATAATAGTGGTGAACATCTATGTGAACATGAGAGTCCTACATTGAGTCTTGTAGTGATTCTTGATTTGTTCTTATCCAAATCGACTTCTTCTTTCTTTAGAAAACTCTAAGCGAAGTATAATCCTTCTTATATTAGACTTGAAATGCTCCATGATTCTATGACATCTTTTGTACTAGAATATTTGCACACATATATATCCAAAGCTGTGGAAATAATTAGTGATCAGAATAAAGCTAAGAACTATAAACAGATTATATATATATGAAAATCTATCCAGTAATAAGGTGCATCCAGTTGTATCTACTTAGCTTGATGAACATGAGTTTTGGGAGTATCCTGTATACACCCATACATCTCACCATTACGATAATACTCTTGGTTGTTAAGTACTCTACTTTTGCTCCTATTCAAGCTATCCAACTGAAAACTAAAGTTAAGAATCTTGTATATATCCAGGCCGATAACTAATTATGTACGATTTGAATCGCTTTTATATGCTTTGATCCTACACTTACTTATTTGTATAGTTTTATGGTCCTGTAGTAAGAATCTGGTTTTCTGCAGGTAAGTGCATATAGAGAACGGAGAGCTCTTGCCTTGTCACTAAATGATACAAAAACTGCTGTCAACAAGCTACATCAAATGCTCAATGTGGTGATGGGAGTTCTCATTGGTGTCATCTGGCTTCTCATACTCAAACTTGCTACAACACACTTCTTTATCTTCTTAAGCTCTCAGCTTATTCTCGTGGCATTTATGTTTGGAAACACATGCAAGACAACATTCGAGGCGATCATCTTCTTATTTGTGATGCATCCATTTGATGTCGGTGACCGTGTTGAAGTTGAAGGTGTCCAGGTTAGTTTCGTTACAAACTAGCAGGTCGCGTTCTATATATAGTATGATTTTCTCACTGTAGAACATCTCTACTAACCTGACCAGTTCTTTCAATATGTCAGATGGTGGTTGAAGAAATGAATATTCTAACAACGGTTTTCCTGAAGTATGATAACCACAAGATCTACTATCCGAACAGTGTACTAGCCACAAAGCCCATCAACAATTATTACCGTAGCCCTGATATGGGTGATGCAATTGATTTTGCAACTCACATTTCAACTCCTGTTGAGAAGATAACATTAATGAAGGAAAGAATCACAAGGTATGCTACTATATCAGGCCTGTCTGCATAAGTAGCTTATGTGTTCATACATTTTTACTATCACCAGCCTTTTCGGTAAAGGCACTCGTTATATGTTTCCTTGTCATCTCAATATACTCATGCTTTTGAACTTGCAGTTATTGCATCAACAAGAGTGACCACTGGTACCCAGATCCAATGATAGTGATGAGAGACATGGAGGACATGAACCGATTGAAGTGGTCCCTGTGGCTCACTCACACGATCAATTTCCAGGACATGGGTGAGAGATTTGTAAGGAGATCTCTTCTTGTCGAGGAAATGATCAAGATTTTCAGAGAGCTTGATATCGAATACCGCCTGCTGCCAGTGGATGTGAATATCCGAGACATGCCACCAGTACACTCTGACAGGCTTCCTTCCAGTTGGACTGTTGGCCTTGCTGCGTGAATTCACCAGACACGCTGGACTTCTTTGACTGTCTTGACATGCATACCTACCTGAGTTTCTCATTCTGCGTTTATGGTATATATGTATATGTCAATTCCAAGCAATCGCTGCCCGAACTTCATATACCGAGTCCTGAAGTTGATAGCAGGCGTCATCCCTGTAGATCGGCACCCTTTTGACTTCTTAGTCGAGTAGAGGTGGATACGAAATCTAAGAAGTTGCAAAGAATATATATATATAGTGAGACAATTACTCACCTTAATGAAGGAAAGAATTACAAGCTGGTATGCCTACTAGATCAGCCTTTTCTGCATAAATCAAATCATACTATTATGATATAAATGAAGCCTACATCCTCATTCCTCACCAAGAACATTGCACTGATTTTATCTTTTTGAAGTAAATCCGAGCCATGGAGATGATGTTGTATCCAAAACGGATCATATTGATCACCAGGAGTTTGTTATCAACATTATGATTGAGTGTGAAATCAATATAGTAAAAGCTAACGGGTCCTGACACGTAATACACAAAGAACTACTAATACGATAGCAAACTATTACTATCGAATATAGCAAAGCTCAAAGATATATTGGTTAAACAAAAAAAAGACACAAGTATGTGTTTTCAGAATAATCGTCAATAACCATAGCTATCTAATACATTCCGTGGGCAGGCGTCGTGCACGATGACACGCCACGAGGCATCCAACGAGACTGTAACGATGCGGCGCCGCATCACAATCAGTCTGGCGTGCGCAGTAGCTGTCACTTGGCGCACGCTGAACATTTTTTTTTTAAATTCATTTTCTATCCATTAAAAAACGGTAATATCTCCGAAATTACAAAATGAAAAAATAAATAAAAATCACTAACGGCTATGTTTTTTCGAGATCTATAAAATGAGACCAATCTTGATATTTTTCGGATCATCCCAACTCCAACTCTTATTTTCCTCTTAATTAAACTTAATAAACTCTCTTCCCCTCAAAACACCCTATCCACTTCTATTTTTCGGCGAGATGGACGCGAAGTATTTTCAGTGGTTGAAAATCAACAAAACCGACAAATACATTAGTATATGCAAGCTCACTTCGAAAACAGTTCTTCCCAACCCCAACCGAGTCACATTCAACCTTTGTTCCAAAGCTCCTACCAAGATCCCTACACTCAAATTACCAATCTCCAAACTCCCAAACACCAATATTTTCACAAACAACAGAAGACGAGGTTGTTCTTGAAACGCAGCTGGAAAAACAATCGATCCGGAGACGTAGGAAAGCGAAAGTCACTGGAGGAGCGGCAACCAACACAACAACCGTACGGAACAACCCATACAATGAGGGTGAAGATTTGACTCTCATCTCAGCCTACATGGAGGGTAGTCAAAATGCTATTAATGGAACGGACCAGAAGTACTGTAAATTGTTCCATCTCGTTGCGGAGAAGTATGAGGATATCAAGAGGATAGGAACGATGATCGGGATTGATAAATTTCGTTCTCATGATTTGCTTCGTGAAAGATGGGGGCGACTAATAGATGACATAAATCATTGGTTGATTTATGTGGAGCGTGCTACAATCATTGTCGGCAGTCGAAGTGGCTACAATGAGTCCGATGTGAAATATACAGAGAGAAATCAAAGCATCACACCTCATAGCGTTCAAATAGTGGGATGCCATGAAATCATATCCAGAGTGGGAACTCAAGATGAACTTGGAGGAAACCATGAATAAGTGGGTACCACCTGGGGAGGCTGAGTTTAAGGATGATGATGTTGATGTAGGTGATCAACCAATGAAATCAGCAGGTGGTAGTAGTGGAAGTAAGCGAAACCGGGGTTATGAATGTGCGACAAGTATCAAACGGCCTATTGGTCATAACAAGGCCAAGAAGTTAGCTAAGAATGTCAGTTCCGGTGACTCACCAATGGATGTAATGGGCGAGGCAATTACTAACTTTAATGAGAATTATCCCCAATTCCTTAAATTGGAATAATAAAAGTTGGAGCTTGCTCGCGAAAATGAGGAGTGTAAGACAAAGGCCAAGATGATGGACATGTATTTGGCACTTATTCGAAACTACAACAACTTGCCCAACGATGCCAAAGCACACTTACAAGCACTAGGCAAATAATTGTTTGGATCAGACTAATGGCTAAGGATCGGAATGTGGCTTGTTCATTTTTACTTTTCCTTCTGTAGTGTGTCTTGTTTGTTTTTTTACTTTCCGAAGTGTGTCTTGTTTGATTTTTATACCTTCCGAAGTATGGCTTGTTTGTATTTTACTTCCCGAATTGTGGCTTGTTCGTAATAAAATCAGTGTGCATTTTGTTTGTGTTTGAATTTGAATTTGAATTTGAATTTATCAGGCATCTTACCAAGCATCTTATCTTTACTTTACTTTATCGGGAATCTTATCGGATCTTGCTGAGTCCATACACATTATATTTACTTTTATCGGGAATCCAATGTTGAAGTGACTCAGCTATGACTAATGAATGACACATTTTTATCTCCAGAAAATTGTCTATGTAATGCAATCATGGAACTCATTTGTAGACACAAGACTCATTCCTTCTTCCTCTGTATTAATTAAACTGAAAATACTCTATCCACTAATTCTTTCCAAATATAATCATGTTCACCCAGTACCAGAAAACAGCACTTCATCCGAGAACAGTTCGTCATCTGATGAACTTTTCTTCTACATCCAATCCTTTCGTATATATGCAACATGATAATGCAGAACACGCCAATTGTGATCCAACACTACCAACAATAATAGGTCAAGCCACGATGTAGTGGCTACGCACATGCTTACATTGAAAGAGAGCGAGAAACGCGTGTTGTGGGCTTGGAGCGAGACTACTTTGGTGTTCTTCCAACATATTCATCCAAATTTCGACGGAGATTCAAAATGGAGAGACCGTTGTTCGAACGGGTGGTTGGAGGTGTGTTGCATCAAGATGATTACTTTGTATGCAGGCCAGATGCTACTGGCCAGCCAGGGTTAACCACATTACAAAAATGTACCGCCGCAATTTGCATGCTAGCTTATGGGGCATTTGCCGACTCGGTTGATGAGTATTGTCGGCTCGGTGAAAGCACGACTCTCGAGTGTCTAAATCGTTTTTGTGAAGCCGTTGTTGCTGAGTTCGGTCTAATATACATGCGCAGGGCCAATGAGACAGATTTACGAAGGTTGTTAGCAATCAACCGTGCACGAGGGCTTGTCGGCATGCTTGGGAGTATCGACTGTATGCACTGGACATGGAAGAACTGTCCGAAAGCATGGCACGGTCAGTTCCATGGCAGAAGTAAAAAACCTACTCTTGTGTTAGAAGCAGTAGCATCCCAAGATACTTGGATATGTCATTCATTCTTTGGGGTTTCCAGAAAATACAATGACTTATCAATCGTGCAACGTTCACCGGTGTTCGACGATCTCCT
>JAYMSP010003911.1:0-18016 GCA_036897095.1 Plantago elongata
CAAAATGAGGAGGTGAGCCAGAGGTGGTGGCCGGTGGGTGGTGGTCGATGGGTAGCTAGGTGGACGGAGATGAAATGGACGGATACGGAGAGATGAAATGGACGGAGAGATGAGAGATGGACTGAGAAATGGAAATGGACGGACAGATGGACTGCGAAATGGAAATGGACGGGTGAAATGGAAATGGACGGATACTTTAATAATTTTTATAAAGAGATAAGCCCCCAAATATTATATATACACTACCTAAAAGTTATTTGTTCGGTTCGTGTTCGTGTTCGACGAACATCTTAACTTTTTGTTTGTGTTCGGTTCGATAATATTTTAACAAATTCGTGTTCGTTCGTTAACGTTCGATTGTTCGGTTCGTCAAAGAAATAATACAATAAAAATTTACTTCGATTATTTCAGGAATATAATTTTATTATTATAATTTTATCTCATTTTAATAAATAAAAACATTATTCAATATACAAATACTACCAAACAACTTATTACATAATTATACTAATCATATAATTCTAACAACCTTAAATTTCAATAGTTAACCAATATAATATTCATACATATTTTATCAAATCCCAATACCAATCGCATCATACTTACACCAATCATTTATCTCTTACACAACCTATTTAACAAACCTACAATACCCTATCCAATTACAATTCTTACCAAACACTAATTTTAACAGTCCTACAATCCTACTACAATTCGATCACTATTCATCCATTCAAACGGATCCAACTCCGATTCTATACCAAACAGCCACTTAGATACTAGATCAAACACAAAATCTTCTAAAAGACCAATATTTTATTGAAATGAAAAAGACTGACTGAAATGTAAATTAACACATTAGTGTTCATTTCTCGCGGATCACGAAGTCGGGTTAAAATAATTTTCGTGGGTTTTCGGGTCAATAAACGATTTTGGGCTGATAATAAACCGTCATTCTCAAATAGGCAAGAACATTACCCAAATAGCTCAGTGCATTACTCGAATAGGCAAAAACATTACTAGTATAGGTGAATTTACCACAATTTCAATCCATTTTGTGGGTTGCTAGATCATAATTTCTCGGGTTATTGAGTAGATCCATTTCATATCAAATAAAAAATGAACCGTCATTTTCAATAAATAGATAAAAACATTACTCAAGCAGATAATAACATTACCTAAATATATGTGAACATTACTAATACATATAAATAGTTGTAAACGGTATCAATATAGTTAAGAACATTATACCTTCGAACATCAATCGTATAAATGACAACATTAAAATACGTACACATATTGTGAAAATTGTAATATATACTTGAAGAACATTTACATTTATGATTGAAAATATTATATATATATACGTAATAACATTGTTTGGATAATGACATCATTTTTTCTATTACATAGATTTGTTTGAGATTTATTTTCAAACTGACCAGAGATTTCTATACATAGTATGCAATTTATCAACGTGTTTGGTCATCCATCCAAGACTCTCAGTAAGATTAACGTCAACTTCATCTCTACATTTATATGTGCAAAGAATATTATATGTTTTAGCATAAAACTTACATACATCACATTGAAAATTACATCATATTTTTTTTATTCATGAGATTGTACTTGAACAAGCAGAAAAATCACACGCATAATTGAGAACATTATAAGCATAATACTGAACATTGTAGTTATGATTGAAAACATTAAACATATAATTTGGACAATAATGCCATTAGTTAGTGTTTTTCGAATTTAAATGTACTTCTAGATTCATTTCAGACATTTTCAGAAACATTGAAAGAATGAATTAGAACAATACATACATAATATAGGATAGTAATGTCACAATTATCAACATTAGGGTTTAAGTTTTGATGTTTATCATCAAAACATTAAATATATCAACAAAAACATCAAAAATATGAGTAACTACATTAATCATGTGCAATAAAGTACTGATTTTAGCATATTTGTTAAATGAACAGTGGCTATAATCGTACTCTGTTTAAGTTAGCATCATCAATATAGACTAGAACATTACTGATACAATCAATTCATTATAAAAAGCTCCAAGAACATTTTACTAGTGTTGTGCGTGATTTTCAAATCTATTTTTTAAATCTGAACAAAAATTGATAAAAACGTCAGATCTGCATATACAAATATCATCATATAACACGAATTTCACATAAATTAGTAGAGATTCAAGCGAAAATGAGATTGTGAGATGAAAAATCATCAAAATAATCACCGATTTCGCAAAAACAAGGTAGAGATCTAGCTTTTCGTATCTTTGTGATGTTGTTTCCGGTTAGATCTAGCCGTTTTTTAGCATTTTCGAGCTCAATAACATAGAAACCACGTCGAGATGGAGATCTTTGAGCAAAATGACTTAGAAACCACGTCGAGATGAAATGGTCAAGCGATTTTCGGCGACTTTGAGGAGGTTTCCGGTGAATCAAAGCTACAAAGGAGAAGGAGGTGAAATTCTAGACAAAGAGTTTTCTATTAACTAGGGTTTTGCAAAATTAATAAATGAAATGTGGGTTGGGGTAATTCTAGTAGATTGCTTTTTTTTGAAGTTGTTGTATAATCAGTGAAAATAAAAAATTTATGTTTCTCTTTAAGGGTGATCTTTCATAGAACTCCCTCCGTATCAAATTAGGTGTATATTGACTGCTTGCAGTATTCTAATTAGCTTAGACTAGATCAAATCAAATTAGGTGTATATTGACTGCTTGCAGTATTCTAATTAGCTTAGACTAGATGAAGATTGGTAATGCAACTTTACCTTAGATCTGCAGTTAAGGTAATTTAACATGTGCAGAATTTGGGCATCAAGAATTATGAATTTGGATGTAGATGTGATGGTAAGTTGTGTTACGTTCAAGTATAGTGTAAAATCAGTTTAAATTATAATTTTCTTTTTTATTTATTCGGTGACCTTTTCAATGTGGAATATCTCAGCTTATCAACATGTTAAATTGAGTCTGTTATATTTATTTAAATTATAAATTAACGAGAACTTGTATATAGGATGGAATATCTTTTATCGGACTCAATGTTAATTTGATCCGTCCAATAACTTATTTGGCCTCACTAGACCTCTTTTCAATAATATGGATATGGAATGCTACATAATTTGGAAACATAAACTCAATATGTTTAGAACTTGTGTTTATTTCACTAGTAGTCATCTTTTTTTGTTTGGTACGTTGAACCAATTGATGACATAGAGTCAATCGAGTAACTTGGATTTGCTGTACTCCTCTTGCGTAACTAGTATAATGTAGAGATCTTGTGTAATTATAATACCCAGATATTGTATACGTACCTATCTAGCTGAAATCATTATCTGAGCTTGTCCAAGTTGAACTCCCACAATTTTTAAAAGGTAAAACTACAGGGCAAACTTACTCATGGACTTGAGTGTTCACAATCTCAACTCACCTTGGATATTTGCAAGTTAAGGAGGTATATAATTCTGTGTATTACTTTGCAAGTTTGAGGTTGTAGCTTAGTAGATTACTCTTTAAATACGATATATTCTCTTCAACTTAAGACTTATTCAGTTCATTATAAATTTACAACGTTGTTTAGTTTTATTTTATATATACTACACTTTAATTCAGTTTAGTTCAATAAACTTCAATTGAATATAATATAATCTTATTGGTATTTTGGAAAAGGTTGTGTCGAATTGGATCTAACAAGGACAACGAAATGCATCTTAGTTGGTAAGACGTTTCATCCCAAATTAATAAGTTTGGAGTTTGAGTTACCTTTAACTGTTTAACAAACAAAATAGAGAATAAAAACTTACGTCTAACAAAGGAAAAAAAGCTAGCAATGAACCGGTCAACATGCGCGCTAGCTAATTGTGTTCGAGTTCGACTCTGATCGATTCATTCATCAATTGATTTGATTTGAATTCCAGGTGACGGCCCCTACCAACTGTATACCAATTTACTTTACATCATGCAGCCAATTAAGGATCGATCATGTCAATGTAACCCATTTAATGCACCCAATTGAATAAGTGAAAATGCAAATATCATATTACCTTTTTCCACTAACATTTCGAATTCAAAACCACCTGACTATGTAACTATTCTGGTGTGAACGAAGAAATTATTTCTTTAAAAGAAAAAAGTATTTCGAATTCAAACCCTTTAAATCATATTTACAACTTTTTGAATAATATGTCCATTTCACTATAACAACAAAAGTTCTTTGTCACACACTTCATTCCCTACTCGTATTCAATAATTCATTTTTTTTTAAATTATCAGAATTGTCGATCGATACAATTGAAATTAACGATAAACACGATGAACTAGAAATACAAAATTGACGTGAAAATGAAAGTGGATGTGGCATTGACTGTGAAGTGGGAAAAAGTCGAGTAATGTATTATATTTATTCTTCATGTTGTTCAAAATCAATTTATAATAAGTTAAAGATTCAATTAATTAGGCGTAATTACAAAGGTCTATGAAATGTTTAAATAGTAATACTAGATATTTATCTTACTTTCCCTAGGAGATTGACACCACATTTTCATGGATACTTCATACTCATAACTAAAATCTGTCTATTTAAATATTAATTTATCATTCATTTTGAATGAATTATTTAATTAATTAAACTAGGGCTCAACTGAAATTTAACTGAAATGAAGTAATTTTAAGTTGAAGAGATATGGCGTAAGTCTCTATTTTCTTTAACTATAAACTCATTCAATTCCGAACTGAAGTGATTTAAGTTGAAAAGAACCGGGCATAAGGTTTTGTTATCTGCTACTATAAACTCATCAAATGAAATGAAGTGATTTTAAGTTGTACAAGTTAAAATAAATTATTAACTAATTCAGTTATACTTAAATATATTTTATATATAAGATTGTGTTCTCTTGAACTGAAATCATTTTAATTTGGTTTAATCAAGTTTAGTTCAGTTCAATTTTATTATGTTCTGCTCGACTTACTTATAATTTATATTTTATTTTAGTTCAATATATTTCAGTTGAGGAAAATATACCTAATTAAAAAATCAGCTTATTTAGTTTAGAAGCGAGAAAGAACCGGAGGTGAAATTGAGATGTGAACAACATGAATGGTGACGCGGAAACTGGGTCAGCAAATGCACTCCATGTGAGCCACATGGCAGGATAAACTATTTAAGTAAATATATAATAATAAATAAAGAAACAAATAAATAAAACGCGGTAAATCCTCTGCCTGTCTTTCTCTTCTTCCATTTCCATTACTCTTTCTTTTCTCGCGATCATTGTATGTAATTATGTATGCTCATATGTATATATATATATAATATATATATACCTATGATGATTCTTCAATTTATCTATATTGTGTATTGGCCATGAAGATAATGTTATAAAGTGCGACAATAGTCTATTGATAAGTTGTGGTATTATATAATTAAGAAGCTGATTTTCTTGCATGACATGATTATACATAAATAGCTTCGATTTATAATTGTTTAAATTTGTCTGTGTTGTCATCGCGAGACTATTAACTACTAATTTAGCATGAAATTGCTCTGTAATTGGTAAGTGAATAGAGGATTATACAATTTTATTTTATTTTAAATAATTAAAGAGTAACTCGAACTCTCGACCTATTAAGATTAGAGGTGAAGCAATACTTTATTCTAAATTTGTGAATTAAGCTGAATTAAACACGAGATACCCTAATTTCCGTCAACCTTATAAAATAAATTAATGCGTCTACATTGTATACTACTTTCAGTAATTTTCATTGTTTATCAAGGTATATTTATATAATTGATAATAATAATTATTCCTGAAGAATATTATTAATTTTATAAATAAATATATTTTTATTTAATTAATAACATGTTCTCTAAGACGCTCACACTTTCTGAATTTCTTAAATTTTAATGCTCTCACGCTTACACTTTTGTTTTCACTCTCGTTAACAATTTTACTATAAATGATTCAGATCTTACTAACTGAATTGCGGTTTATGGGAGAGTAATGGTTATTGCACTAAAGAGTGTTCAAACATGTATTATGATTGGCTTGGAGTTGAAACACTCTTCCTAACTGTCTTTTAAGTTAGCCCCAATCTTTTTTCCTTTTTTAAAACTCCAATCCAAACATTCCCTAATGTCCCATTCCTTATGCTTATAACATGCTTTCTTATTTGTGGAAATGCCTTGTTGTGAGTCTCGTGTCATGTTCTGTGAATTAAGTAATTGCATCAATATGATATCAATTCAAGTATTTAAGTTTAATCAATTCAGCTGCATAGCATTTAGTACGTATAAGAATTACTCCAAATTTTATCTTTTTTCATTTTACTTTATAGAGCAAAACACAAGACAAGAAGTTAAGAGTAATAAAGGCGCCACGCACTTGATTGTTGAGGCATATTTATACACAATTGATTAATTGTCAATCACGAACATTCATATACCAATAAGGATGTGAGGATATAGAATGAGCAAGCACTTTACACAAGTAGCTAGTTTAATCATCATCAAGTGATCAACTTTATTTCATGTCAAGAATCATGAGAGATTGAGTTTAAAACGATATCATTTGATAGTTGCAGGTACCAAATTTGGGACCTTAACTTTACTTACCATAATATTAATTGTGACAATTATAACTTCTCTTAATCATGGTGTAGACCATGCAACTATTATAGCTTGAAAAGGTGAGGGGCCTATTTCCCCAATCCCATGGATCTATACTTGTAATTAGAAACAAGGCCCCATCTTAAGGACACCAACATCCACCACCAAAATTGAGAGATTTGCATGTACCATTAAATGTGATTACTCTCATATTAAATCAAAACTAATTACACGCGTAATCTCAACTTCACCAACAACTTTGTCACTAATTAATACTTAATAATACTTAATCGTCTCTCATCTCCCTCACTAATGCATCTTTATGAACATCAATTCACTTACCTTCATCGAGTTCTGATATTGTGGTCTGGCTTTGCCAGAGATGTCTACTATACTCTTGATACATATATATGTAGATTTTTTTAAACAATAAATATAATTCGAACGCCTGACGCACTAATTGGAGGAGAAGCGTCTTTCAACTGAGTTGTGCTTCGTTATCATGTTAAATACGTAGATACCATTTTTTATAGTTAAACGGATAAATAAATGAAAACATCGGACTCTTTTGGACTCATGTCATGAATTGATTGCGTCCAAGTTCATATATGTACAACTTAATTGATTAATTAAGATATTTATGATTAGTATTACCAAGGAAGATTAGATACGAACTCTGACAATGCTCAAGGAAAATGGGAAAATCGAACGCAAAGACCTATTCTAATGAGAATATTGGGCTCTTAGATTTTTACTGATTGGGCTAGACATTATTTGGTCTACAAACAACTGGTGAAATATTATTTAATTTCCTCCGTCAACAACCGTAAACGTCCCACTTTTATTTTGTGTTACATTGCACTATGAATCTTTCACTGTCATTTTTGACGAAGTTGTATACTCAATTGCACTAATAACTATGGTCAACATACAACAAAGTAAAAACCCACTAATACATTAATAATCTTGTATTAATATAATAAGGAATAGTATTCATATATTTTGTAATTTTAAAGAGGTTGTAGAATTCTATTTGTACCAATGGACCTTTTTTCTTTTCATTCTTAATTTCATTCATAATATCGAAACAGTTAATTATATTTTTTTTAAACAATTTTAATATAAACGATTCACTGAAAAGTATGCCGTTTGTATATGGAGAATGAATAGAAAATGATATGTATATGTACTACATGCTAACATATCACTCGAATAGTAGGATATGTGTAATCATATATGCCTTAAAAATCGTAGTGTCATGATCAATTTAGTAATTCATTATAAATAATGTATCTTGTAAGACAATTAGTATATGGTAGAGAAAATAAAAGGAAAAGGAAATTATGAAACCATTAAAAAAGCTTATTATAGGAATTTAAGAAAGACATTCTTTGACTAAAATTAAAATTTCCGTTAAAGTTGAGAGATTAAAGCAATAAAAAAGAAAAAGAAGATTACAAAAATAACAAAGTTGAAGAAGAAGAAGCAGCATGCACACGAGCCAAGCACCTTTTACCTTGTGAAAACAACTCACGTGGAATCTGAACCGGATTCACAAAACCGGTTAGAGGTCAACAACCAACGTATGAAAACATCGACCAATTCAAAGCCGGGTCGGTTCCGTAGCATTTAATGCAACCGGCAACCAATTCTTATGGTTCCGGGTCAACTCCCCAAAACACACCACACCTCCTATCCTACCATTGTTGGAACATTTCTCCATCCAAAGTTTAATTACTATCACCTTAATCTAATCTAATCTAATCTAATCAATTATGTATCTTATGATAGCCACTTTTTAATGAATTTATAATGCCACTTAATTCG
The DNA here is from genome assembly GCA_036897095.1 of Plantago elongata. Lineage (NCBI taxonomy): Eukaryota > Viridiplantae > Streptophyta > Magnoliopsida > Lamiales > Plantaginaceae > Plantago > Plantago elongata. The sequence goes on from JAYMSP010003911.1 coordinate 8,458, forward strand.
TTCGAATCTTTAAGGTTTTAACCATAAGGCCTTAAACTTTTTTTTAAGAATAATAATGCCTTAAACTTCAAGTAGTTAATATACATAGGAAAATCTAGTATGTTTTGAAAGAGTACTTGGATTATGTATTCTTCATCTAAAAAGAAAAGAGCTGTACTTATTTGCGGTATAAAAAATAAAGTAAATTATACTTAATGACATCTTACATTTCAGATGAAAAGAACAGGGTCGTGCTCTTTGCACTGAATAAATTAAAGCACATGCTTTTGGAGCGGCTTTTTGACGCGGTCAGTTTCTCTTTGTCAACGCTCACGTAACTAGATTCGCTTTAACTTTACGCGGCAAAGCACATACACCCGAAGTTGCTTTTTGACGCAGTCAATTTGGCTGTTTCGTCAGCACTCACGTCACTAGATTTTTTCCAACTTACTTTTCGCAATAAAGTACTTTATCCGGAGTAGCTTTTGACATGAATACTTTACTCTCTCGTCAACGGTTACATATACACCTACCCAGGTTCACAGTATAATTAATTTCTATCGGCAAAAAAAAAATTAAAATTTCTTAAAGCACACTAATTAATGATCTTGCTTGAACTTAGAGATTGTTTGGTTCAGAATCTAAATTCAATTGCAGTTGAGTTGGACACAATCACATTTGTCTAGTCCATTTAAGTTGGAACATTATTTACCCACATACAATTTTACGTAAATAATCAATTCAACTCAAATCATCAGTGCATAGTACAAAATTTTCTAAGACTTTGAACAAAATTTTAATGTTATCAAGTATCTAGTAATAAAATATATTTTAACAATTCTGAAAACGAAAATATATTATGAATTATGTATAAAATTTGTAAAGCACAACAACTAAGTAACTTTGTAAATTGTACTAGCCCGTAATATATGTGTGGGTAGATGTTCAAATTTTGTTTCATTTTCTTGGAAGTAGTCAATAGAGTTAGTCTACAAACTATTACATGAACGTATAAAGTATAAACTGAATTGGTTGGTGACTATAAAAACACATCTACACAAGCCAAATGTATAAGCAATTCGGTAACAAGGCATGGATATGTTTTGATCTCGAATACACATATATATATATATTCTTCTAGAATGATGCACCTAGGTACCAAATTTCACCGCAAAATATATCAGAGAAGAAACCATTCAATTTCATGAAGCATGAAAAGTGAAAGAGGGATAAGATTAGTAGGTACTCGAATAAAAAATAAAAAATGAAATCATATCATCAGAAGAAAACAAAAAACTCAACGCGGGTCCAACCTGTTGTCCAAAACAAAAACCATACCAATGTAAAAAGGAAAATAAAAAATAAAAAATAAAAAATAAAAGGCACACACAGACACTTATTATTATTACCACTTGAAATGGCTTAAAACCCCAAAAACCAAACACAAAACAATCTCTCTCTCTCTTTCCATTTCACTCTTTCTTTCTCTCTTTCTCTTTGTTAAGTTTGTTCTCTCTCTAGAAACAAGCATATAGCAGCAAATGAAGAAGAATATCTGCTTTTCATGAAACACAACACACAACACTCAATCCATCCATCAATGGATGAGAGCAACACCAACAAAACAGAGAACAACAACTCATCACCTCCAGCATTCTCAAATCAAAATCCCATGATCACCATGTTAAACAACAACACTTTCTACAACTCCTTTTTCAATGATGATGATCATGTACTACACAACAAGCTTGGTAGTATCGGTAGTAGTACTAGTAATGGTACTACTTCGTTCATAGACATGTCAACAATCCAAGATTTCAACACCCCTTTTGATGATTTGCTACAAAGCATCTCCGCGCCGTTGATTCCCCCGGAATATTCCGAGGTGCTCAACACTCCGGTAACGCCGAATTCGTCGTCGATGTCTTCGTCGTCGAACGAAGCTGCTGCGGCTAATGACGAGGTCAAGAACAAGGCGGCAGCGGCGGCTGCTGCTGAGGAGGAGGAGGATCAGGAAGATCTAGACAAACCCAAGAAACAACAGTAAGCTACCTCTATAGCGAATAACTTGTTTTTTCTTCTTCTTGTTTATTTGTTTGTTTTGGGTTTTGGCTTAGTAGTAGCAGTACTATAGGAGTATACAGTAAGGGAATAATTTGTTTGTGTTAATTATTTGAATTTGTGTTGTTAAAAAGATAAAAAGGGGTGTGTAGTGATGGTTTAATAGAGATTGTATCATCATTGTGTTAATGGGGTTTGCTGTTACTCATGATCTGGTTACTGTAAGCAAAATCAAATAGATTTGATTGATACATACCGCTTACTAGCTATCATTTTTATTGTTTTGTTTCTTCTCTTTTTGTTTTATTTGCATCCGAAAAAGGTGCATGCTCTTTTCTATTTATTTAATTAATTTGATAATTAATTATTTATTTATAGATTGTTGAAGGCAAAGAAAAAGACCCAAAAGAGACAGAGGGAACCCAGATTTGCGTTCATAACAAAGAGTGAAATAGATCACTTGGATGATGGCTATAGATGGAGAAAGTACGGCCAGAAAGCTGTCAAAAACAGCCCTTTCCCAAGGTATTTTTATACTGTACTACTACTATATACTCCTATGTTCACAACACACCCTAATTTAGTCATTTTAGGACTACATAATTTCTCATTTTCAATTCTTGACATGAACTCAAAAAAAACATTTTAGTTGGTCAAATCTTGATTTCCGTTGGTGAAATCATTTCAAGATTTGGCAGTTTGAGCCTGATATCCAATTCAAGATTTACTAGCTACCTAAATTATGACTTATTATTGTACAATGTTGTTAGTTTTCTTGTTCCATTTTGTTCTGGTAGTGAGTTAATTATGACATACATGTCATTATTTCATTATGAATAAAGAAGTGGAAATGAAGTATTGTATTTCCTTCCTTTTTATTTTTCGATTTATGAGAGTATATATATGTGTATGTGTATATATATATATATATATATATATATATATAGTTATTGAGTACAAAATGAATCCCATAATGGTGTGTGTGTGTGTGATCATGTGTAGGAGCTACTACCGGTGCACAAGTACAGCATGTGGAGTGAAAAAAAGGGTTGAAAGATCCTCTGATGATCCATCCACTGTTGTCACTACCTATGAAGGTACACACATACATCCCTGCCCCATCACGCCACGTGGCGCCTTCGGTTTCCTCCCGGACTCCACCTCCACCCTATGCGGCATTGGCGGAACCAGCGGTGGATCGTCTCATTTTCTCAACATCCCTGCAGGAGGACAAATGGTTCACTATCCACAACCTATTCATCATCATCAACAACCTCAACAGACCTATTTTCGTAACTTCGCTCAGCCGATGAGCCTAATTAGCACAAGCACTACTAATCCAACATTCCCTCCTAGTACATTCCAGCAGCAAAGAACATTTTGCCCTTCCGCATCTTCTTCTTCCTCTTTTGCTAGAGACCATGGCTTACTTCAGGACATGCTCCCATCACAGATGCTCATCAAGGACCCAAAGGAGGAGTGAAATGGAGTATTCAAACTCTCATTTCAGGGTTTTAATTAATTAATCTTTAGACTTAATTAATTAATCAATCAACTTTATATATAGGATACCAATTAATCAGAATAGTATGTGGTTTATTGATTAATTGTGTTGTTATGTTTATGTTCTTTAGTTTTTTAATTAACTGATATATTATAATATCAGTGTGAAGCCTGGGGTTTTCCTTAGACTAATTATGAAACCCACTTCACATATTAGACTTGATCTCTATTTTGAGATAAATCATTAATTAGCTAGCTAGTTTTAGTTAATTCTCTATATCTTCTTGTCTCATTTCTTGTACTGAAACTTTATATATATCTATACATTGTGAATATCTAGTGATATATATTTGTACTCTCTATTTCTGCAGTTTTTCTTTGACTCATTAATTAAAGTATATTCACTGCAATGAATGATATAGTAGTATATATTAGGGTTAGGGTTTTCTCCATTGATCCTGTGTTATTGTTGTTTCGGATAATTAAGTAGATGCTTTATTTCCTTAAATGAGTTCTTGGATTCATTAAGGGAATAAGCATAGGGACTTGATGTTCATGCAAATTAAGACCATGTAGATTCTTGGAAATGTGGTTATTACTAATTAAGGGTGTGAAATAATGGATGGTGTGGAAATTTTCAAGTGTGAAATCTATGCAGCCTATTAGGAAATTTTGTGCAGGAAAAATTAGTAAGAACTCATTAACTAATACATAAACCAATATGGAATATGTACGTACATACAGAGGTTTCAAATTAGAGATGAGAATGTGGAATAGTATACTTTTATTAATGTCATAGTTTATAAACTGCTTCTACTGTTTCGAAATATATGTACTTCCATTTATGTATAGCAAGATACATTTAAAGTTGGAATATTCTTCACAAAAGAAATGTTGGATGTGTATGGATTAATGAAATGCTGTGCCTGTTGTAACTTTGCTTATTCATTGATATAGAAATATGATTGTGATCAATATGATTAATTGCATGTGGATAGATTTGAAGATATATGTTCTTTTTTTCTTTTTCTTTTTACTTTGAGATAATCCGACGGGAATACTTTTTTTTTCTTTTGCTTTGAGATAACCGATATGACATTATTTAAATATAGTAAAATGTACTTATAACACGTCGGTTATCATTCACCATAAGACCTACATTTAGAGGAAATATATAGAAATTACGCTGCGGTGTGTACTATATGACATTTTCAAGATGTGCAACTATAACGTGTGATCAAAACATAAAAGCTGTACTATCCAATAAATAGACCATAGACTAATTAAGGGGGCTAATGATGCCCACAAGTTGCACCAATTGGCTAAGCTTTATTGCATAAAAACAATTTACATTGAAAGGCATATATATTTCAAGCATAATAGCAACTAAATTAGTATCGGTTTGAGATGACGCGTATGTGTAAAATCTCGCCGCGTCATACCAAAATTAATGTGTAAAAACAACAGTGATGATAGAAAAAATCATGTGTGAAATCTATCATCGTCATACCAAAAACAATACAACGTGATATGTAGGGGTCGGTTGTTGCTTGAATTAGGTAATTATGGGTGCAATGTCTTATGGTGTAGGGAAGAAAATGAATAATTAATATTCTCACTATATATATAAATATATGATCAATGAATAGTACTCAAGTAATCAATTAATGTTTTACTTTCAACTTCATGGCTTCCGTATATAGATATGTGTACTATTACCTAAACTTGCCTAAGGGGACCAATCTATAATGGTAAATTAGCTTCTTTATGTTGCTTCTTTTGCTATTTCCATGGCCACAAAATTAACATGTAGTACTTGTCTACATTAACTTAACCCTCATACTAAACACGTTGTATTGTATTTTAAATGCACAATTAAGTATTCTCGATCGCAAATTCAGAGAAAGCTTATATACGTGTTGTCTTTATTAGTGCAAAAATAGAATTTCCCCAAGAAATATCTAGTTACGTGACATGATTCGCGGTCGAACACTTTTTATTAAAAGTACAAGGCTCCTGATGTGATGAGGTGAGAAAAAAGATGAAAATGGAAATGTAGAGGTGACAACCATGCAAGAGGAATCAGAATTGTGAACAAAATTTTCTAAAGAAGATGTGAATAATGTTTGTACATAAGCAAATATAATATTCTCTGGCAAGAAAAAGGAAGAATTATATTCATCATCGCTGGAATTGATGATTGATATATATATATAATCCCAAGTAATATGTGTATTATATTTGTTAATTGTTAAATTAAACCAGTGGCTTTTCTCTGTTGGGCATAATAATTTTTAGAGAAAACGTGGAAAAATCTATCGATAAGCTTTTTTGCAGTCAAAAGCAGATATATTCTTGATATTGTGGCTTACAGAACGTAACACACTCAAATGGTAAAACTAATTTTGCCAAACCTCTTTTTCGTCTAGTGATTATTTAAGTAATTCTTAAAACTCAGATTATAATGATTAAATGCGTGCTTAATGGGCAACATAAGGAATTTTGACGATTGTACTTGATTGGATTAATTTGGGCTCATATCTTTGGATAACTTCAACATCGATCTTTCCAAGTACAATTTTCTAAACAAAGTAAATATAATAGTAATACAATACAGTAATTTAAATGAATTAGAGATAGATCATACAATTTAGATTTTAGAGCATATTGCAATAAATTTAACCAAACATATGAATATATAATCTACTACTATTAGGTACGCAATCATAATAATATTAGATTATATATACTCGCACATACATATCGATCGATGTACTCGTATGATACATTGATAATTTATTAGTTAGGCATTGCACCCATGATCACTAATTAATTCATATTAAATGTTTAATTTTCTCTTACATTGACGGTAGTAACCACATAAAATTATAGTGACAAAATCCTCGAGTTCATCTTAGTTATAAAATTTGGGCAGCACAATAAAATTAATATTTTCATTTAGGTAATGTTGGGGTACGTACAAAATCACAATTTCGGATCGAGAGTCTTCTTTATTTGGGCTAGTAGAGACCATAATTGGGCACTGAAAAGCAAACCCATCAGAAATTCAGGTCCATAATTTTATGAAAACAGTTCCTATTGGAATACTTGGTCACGCATGACGAGCTAATATCAATCAATATCTTGGGCGAACGAACCCTCCAAATTGTTGCAGTAGTCTGCAATCCTTGAGCTCGGTATGTATTTTATAAGTATTTTGGACATCTTTGCTTCTTAGTGTATCTACCATATTCTAGTATTAATGTATTATGATTATGAAAGGCGCTCATATTTTTCGACAGATAGACATTAATTAATTGTTTACGAACATAAATAATAGAACGCAGCATAACCTAACCGCATTAGTAAACAATTTTCCACAAAAAGATTCAGAAAACTGAAGCTGAACACGTCCAAACATTGGAGTAAAGCATTGTTGGTTCATATGATAAGAAAATATGAACTACTACATTTCATGGATATGTCTGTGTTACAAGTTACAGAGTAAGTATCAAGTTGTATAACATTCACAAGGCATTAGGTGAACATGCAGTTATATGCTTATCTCACTTCACTCATACAAACTGACCTTTTCCTAGCTTGCCTTGACTCAATCTTTCATTACCAAATTTGTAACCATTTAATTTACACCTTATATATTCTCTATATATACAAGTACCCTAAGTTTGCAACTTCCATTCAACACTGACATCAAACTACATATTGCTACCATACTAAAGAACAATGTTCAACTACTACTTGGTAGCTTTTTACATGATCTTGCTCAACTTCTCGGTAACATTTGCTGCCATCCCAAATGACACCAAAGCGAACGAGCAGTGCATTGATGGCGCCACTGCGAGCATTGTGTTAAGTTTTGGTTTCTACCAAAACACCTGCCCTGAGGCAGAGCCTATCGTGTTTTCTTGGGTCGAGAAGGCCTTGTCTGATGATCCTAGGATGGCTGCCTCGTTGCTTCGCCTCCACTTCCATGATTGTTTCGTCAATGCAAGTCATTTTTACCAGTATATCTTTTCCATTTCCATCATTACATAATTTCTGAAAGTTGATGTATATTTTCAGGGATGTGATGCATCAGTATTGCTGGATGATACAACAAATTTCATTGGAGAGAAAACTGCAGCACCAAACTTGAACTCTTTGAGAGGTTTTGAAGTGATTGATGCTATCAAAGCTGATCTTGAGTATGTCTGTCCCCAAACTGTATCTTGTGCTGATATTCTTGCTATTGCTGCTAGAGATTCCGTCGTTCTGGTATGCATTTTAAACTTTCGCGCAAATTCTTTCGTACTTAACTTACTAATACAAAAGTCGAGATTAAGACGTCCTTATTAACACATGAGACTCATGCACCAAAAATACACAGAGTTAGTGGCTTAAAGTGATGGAAAACTAGTTTTCAGTTTTACAATGCAATTGTAAATAAAATTGAGATTTCTCATCAAACATTTGTTTCAACTTTGTTAGTCGGGTGGTCCGGGATGGGAAGTACAAATGGGCCGGACGGATAGCTTGAGTGCTAGCAAAACAGCAGCCAACAACAACATACCAAGCCCAACATCAAATGTAGCCACATTGACATCAAAATTTCAAAATGTTGGTCTTTCCCTCCAAGATATGGTTGCTCTCTCTGGTAATTCATTTACAAGATCATTTACATCAATTCTTGGTGTAATCGTCCCACTTTGTAAGCAGAAATTTCAAGACATCTAACATAAATTTTCTGTCTACGTGGGCAGGTGCGCACACCATAGGAAAAGCCCGTTGCTCGACCTTTACTAGTCGAATAAACAACCCCAACAGCCCAGATATAAACCTACAGTTTGTGCAATCACTCCAGCAGCTATGCTCACAGACTGATGTTAATGCGACTCTAGCAGATCTTGATCATATGTCCCCAGCAAGTTTCGACAATCAGTACTATGTCAACCTGCTCTCTGGTGAGGGATTGCTCGGATCCGACCAGGTGCTGCTCACTGGAAGTGATCAGACTCAGAAGATCGTTCAGGCTTATGCTGATGATGCTGGTGTGTTCTTTGAGGATTTTCAGAAGGCAATGCAGAAAATGGGAAGTCTGGCACAGACTGCTGGGGAAACCGGAGAGATTCGTAGAAACTGTAGGGCTGTGAATCAATTCAACTGATAAATTGGTCGTGTGGAATCTATGTTAAAACTAGGAAAGATGTTACAATTGCTGTAGGGCAACCAGCCTGTGAATCTAATGTAATGAAGTTAATGAAGCTATCCAACTTTAATGGTAACATACTGGAAGCACTATTCGTAAATCAGAAACATTTACCGATAGATACGTTTTTCAACTGAAAGCCACATAAACATAAAAAGATGTAATAAGTAGCCAATTGCACTCATGAATCATCAAAGGCCTAACCCTAAGCAAAAGCCAAACATGTCAGTAAGGCAACAAGTGTATACATTGATGAACGCAGAACGCCAACTCAACAGGGAGTAACATGAGTTTTTTTTTTTTTTTTTTTTAAATGGCTAAAGGGGGGCTCGAATCCCCCACTTATTGAGATGAAGCGTTCTTACCAAATGAGCTACACTTCGTTATTCAAGGAGTACCATGTAAGAACCCTGAATTTTATTACGTTGTATTAGTAATTAATTCGGTATTAATACTGTTATTTCGAACTGACAATTGACCCCTGACTCGATGCGTGTAAGTATGTTGACTGTTAACAGCGGGTCAAATTCGAAAATTAACGGCCGGTCGTACCCGCCAGTTAATTACGAGTAGCGTTAAAATTATTATTTGATATTAAATTAATAAAATAATAATAAAAATAATAATAAAAAAAATTAAAATTATTTTTGATTCTAGTTCAGTTCGCATCCAATATCGTCCCGGACATCAAATTCGTATTTTTCGGAATTTATTTACGAGCCGTTTGAAGTCCAGAAGAAACCAGGTTTATATAATGGCAAAATACCAAATATACCCCTGATTCATTCCTTCTTCTTCTCCATTTTTCCC
>JAYMSP010003912.1:0-18007 GCA_036897095.1 Plantago elongata
GAATTGTAGATATTCTCCATTCCTATCTTTGTTCATCATACAACGGACTTTTATAATATGTTTGCAAGTTGCATTCTTAATGGCATGTATTCACCTTAAATAAGCCTTCATATATATTGTATCCGATATAATGACAATCTATTTTTATGTGTTTTGTGCTCTCATGGAAAATATGATTTTTTTATTATATAAATGATTGATTTGTTATCACAATAATGTGAGATTGGTTCTATAATTTAAATTTTAAAATATGTAAAGAGAGCTCTCAACCAAACGCTTTGATGTGCACTTAAGATGTAATATCCGTTTTAGTAACTACAATTCTTAAATAAAATTAAAGATTTTTTTTAAATGTGAAGTTCACAAATTTTCAGTTACAACAGAATGGTTGATATGAAATGTCGTTATCCTTAAACACTTAGCATAGGAACAAGCAAAACAACGTATTTGTATGCAGAAAAAATAGGCAGGTTATAGTAAAGCAAATGAATTCTTAACGATTGTTATAAGTGATGGTGAAGTATAAAGGACCCCCGGCCCGATCTTCCACGTACTATGCAACCCCCAACTTCGCAGTGGTCTCACTACGTAATTACTACTAACGACAAGAAGTTTCAATACTAAATTTTAAGGAGCAGTCGGTACCAGTACCCCCTCCTTAATTCAATTAAATTGAAAGTGGCACACAATTGAACATCACACACACAAAGGATACACAGAATTGTATAATCACGAATTATGTCCAATAACTATTTCATTAACATATCACGGTATATAAAGAATTATCACAACGGAGTTTCGACGATTCACCTTTTACAATAAACTTTAGCTATCCGTAATAAAAGAAAGATATATATCGAAAATAAGTAAGAAAGAAAAGGAGAGATCAATCTTTGATGTCTTCGTGCTGCTCTTGGGGTTTTCCTCCTTAATGTTGCTAACGACCAGGACTTTGCAGCTTTTGGGCTTCACTTCCGCATTGACTAATTCTCTCTCAAGAGAGCAGCTTTTGATTATGAGACCTCCCAAGCCCAAGGCACTTATTTATACTGGAAATTTCGTGATATGGCCACCCTTGATAATTACGGAAGGTCAGAAAGGCGGGCGTTAGCCTGACAGACAAGGAAAAAGCCTCAAATCTAGAATGTTCGGTTCATTGCGGTCCTACCGCACTCCTTCATGATTGGTTCAAATATGTTTTCTTTGTTCTTAAAATTCTGGCTTCTTAATTTCGTTTCCTCGAAAATGCGTCCCAACAATGTTGTAGAATCTTCAATTATCTTCACATTGGTTGGTCACGTGGCATGTTTTAATACATCGAACTCCGTGAAACGGGAAAATATGTGTATTTTCTTATTTTTCTCGATTTCGCCTAAATATGACATTTTGACACCAGGAATCGTGAAATTTCTCAACAACGCGATCACATGCCATATATGATTTAAATATTGAATCTTGGGCAAATAACGAGGATCTAAAAACATGCCAAATCGCACATTACATGGTTACATCTCGCTTTCATTTTTTGTGTAAGTCATTTCTCTATATTCAACTTATGCTAAGGATCTGTTTACAATCTATTATTTCTTGAATCCGTACTAAGTAATACGTAGAAAACACAAATAAAACTTATTTTGGCAAACATTATCCACAATTATATACATGTAGTGGCACACCTAATTCTATGTTATGCAAAGGATATACTATAAAGAATTGTGCGAGGAACCTATATTAAATTATTCCTTTGAAATACACTTGCCACTCATGATTGAAACCGGATATTCGGGTACGATTCATGTCTATTTTTCTATCTAGCTAGAACATGGATAGGAAGAGCCCTACCGACGAATGATTAGTATCCCAAAATAGAATCCATTAGTAGGAACACTGATGAAGTAAAGAAAAATAATATTCATCGCACTCTTAATATCCAAATTGTAGAAAAGCATGAAAAATACTTGGGTTTGCCTACCACCATGGGAAAAAATAAGAAAAAAGTTTTTGGGTGGTTACGTGATAAACTTTGGAAAAAGGCTCAATCTTTTGAAGGAAAACTTTTGTCTAAAGCAGGAAAGGAAATTCTTATTAAGTCAGTTTACGAGCCATTCCTAGCTATGTTATGAGTTGTTTTATGTTGCATGACCATCTCATTTGTGATCTGAAACTTTAATTGTTAATTTGTGGTGTAATCAGGATGGCAGAAATAAATTGCATTGGGTGAATTAGCAGACCATGACTAAAAGTAAGCGTGACGGTGGCTTAGGATTTAGAGACTTACATGCTTTTAATTTGGCCTTGGAAAATAAATCTGGCGCATCATTATATTTTTAAATTCTCTTTTGAGCAGGCTTTATAAAGCGAAATATTTCCCCAACTTTGATATCCTCAATGTTGTCCCAAATGCTGATTCTTCCTATATTTGAAAGAGTATTTGTGTTGCTTTAGACTAAGTCAGTGAAGGGACTAGATGGAGGATTGGAAACGGGGAATATATCGATATTTGGAAAGATATAAATGGATACCGGAAAATATTTCTTTCAAACCAAAAACCCCGGATCTTTATCATGAAGGTCCACTTAAAGTTTCTTTTCTAATCCACCATTCACTTTCTGACTGGGATTTACCAATCCTTAATTATTTGTTTTGGAGTGATATAAAAGAGATTCTGAAGATACCTTTGGTTGGACAAGGTACTTCTAATGTTTAAGTTTGGCACCACACTAGACATGGTTTCCATATAGTCAAGTCTGGTTATCACTCGGCAATGCATTTGATGCAGCACAGATTGGAAAACTAGCGAGGCTCCTCTTCCAGTTTTGTACAACACAACTGGAACTTTGTCTGGCAGCTTAAAATTCCCAACAAGGTAAAACACTTCCTTTGGAGAGTATTGACTAACTCCCTCCCTACTTTCACTGAAATGGAAAGACACCATATTGGTACTTGCTTGACTTGTGAAGTTTGTGGCCATGATTGCAAGACTATCCTTCACCTCTTGCGAGATTGCCATTTTGCAAGACAATTAATTTTGGGCTATTTATCACTGCACCATCTCGTCAATTTATTTTGGGTCAGAAGTTATATGGTATTGGGATAACCGGTGTAAAGTCCAGGATGACTTCCTTTGAGTTTGATATTTTTGTCTACCCCTGCTGGAGCCTATGCTATAACATAAATAAATTGATCCACGATCTGAAAAAGGTACACTTGGATACCTTTAATTTTTGTTTCAAACTTCTCCTCTTTATATACAAGTCAAATATGTATAATTGTATAAGCCAGTTGGGCGCACTTCCGGACATCATACAACCTTTGGCCCTTTGCTAAGTAAAAATAAATAAATTGATGTCGTTGTGGCTCGAGATGGTCCAGGAAGCATATCAGCAGTGGCAAGGGACAATACACGATTAGTACTCGTCTGGTGCAGAAAGAAACTCCATGGAAATCATATATGGAGACGGCTGAACTAGTTGCCGCACGACTTGTAGTCTCTTTGACATAAGAAATTGGTTATGGGAAAATTATTTTGGAAGATGATGCCTTGGTGGTCATAAACAATCTCCAAACTCTTCCAGGTCCTAGAACAACTAATGTGATGTATACTCAGCAGTTCATCAAATGCTTGGTGACTTTGCGGATTTTCAGATTCAACATGTGAAGCGAATTGTCTTGGCCATTAGTTTTTTCATCAATTTACGATGAATTCACATGGTTATATATCTTTGCCTTTTGAGTTGCATGAGAATTTGTAACCATGAGATGTTAGGCTCAAATAACGACAAAGGAAAAGATTGGGGGGGGGGGGTGAATAGTATTTTCAAACTTTTGTTGAAAAACACTATTTCTCAAAAACTTTTCTTATACTTAAATTCAAAGAGTGGAAGACTTAAGCGATAGATAAATGAGATTGTGCTCTGCAATAGTAAATGTGTGTGGGTGTAATGTTGGAATGTAAATACATAATAGTAAATAACACATCAAGTATAGTGGTATATGGAGGTGGAGTAATCCTCCAACTAGTCCACTTCGACCTTTCGGAGACCTGGAATTCACTAGAACAGACAATTGAGTTCTCCTTACAATATATCATATTCTAAGACCCCTACAAACAAATGGTGCCCAACCAAATGTCCTCCTGAGTTGTTCCCTAACTCCTAGAGTCAAGTACTTCCTGTACTCAAGATAACCTTGGAGCTATTCCTTGATTTTCCAAATCAAGTACTTCATGTACTCCACGCCTTGATGGTGTTGGTTATAAGTTGATTGTCAGGAAAGCTTCTCGTATAACTTTTCAGCTGAGCTTAGAAGAGATAACACTACTTGATACACTTATTCAATGTATGGTACGTTCTCTCTTACTAACCTAAGTAATTGGTATATGTGATGGAGAATGACCTTCAGAAAGGGGATCCGAAAGTTCAACTCTTTCATGAATAACAATCTCTTGTTATAGGTTCAGAACACTTAGAACTACTTGTGATTCATCGAGCTTGTTAGTCGCAACAGAATGCTTGGAGAATGGTAGTGATATGCTTAAGAGAATACTTTGCTTGGCAAGTAGATATGAGCGTAGTTCGTGTGTATATTTCTCAGCTTCTAAGTGGTGTTATTTATAGATGATGAATATGAGAGTCGTTTGAATAGTTTCCGCTAGACTTTCTCAAAATTCAATTTGTTGATATCTCGAAATGAGTAATCAGAAGTCCCTTTCTCATTTTTCAGAGAGGACTATGCATTGAGCGACTTTTCTGCCGGTGCAATTAATGCAATGTACTATTTCTTGTCCTGTAGTCTCAATAGACACATGAGCCTTTTTAAAAGCTAGCATGCTCCTGAACTCAGTGATGGCATATGCTCAGAGACTTGTTATGTGCAATATATGCACTATACAATATGCTTTCTGATCATAGTCTATCCGAGGAGACTTAACCTTATGTCTTCAATAACTTGTGCAATTTTCAATCTTCAATTCTTCGATTGAAATCCATTGCTAGGATCCTTCCTCATGGCCTTCTTCGAAATATAAAATTACATTCAGAGACATAATAATCCTATTACAAGTTTTACTAGACTAACATACTAAGTGATTTCCTCTTTTACAATGTTCAAGTGAACTAAGAGTACTAGTCACCTCTCTGTACTAAGATAAGTCATATGGTGATTGATAAAAAATACTAACATATATTCCTAACAAATTTCCCCCTTTTTGATCAGTCAACTATGACTATCTCAAAGTCCTATTACAGACATGGAAGTGAAAACAATCCACCACTTAATTATTTCAAATGATATTGAACTAGTTAATTAAGTGCAAAAATTAAACATCAACCAAATCACAAGAAGTGATCTTTGCTGACAAGTTATCTTCTATTAATGGTTTATGAGAGTATGATCATCAGAAAGAACTATTACAGAACATAAGATAACTTTTATAAAAGTATTACAAAGAAATACAGTCAGTAGAATTACAAAAATACTAAGTAATTTAGGACAACATGATAGTTCAAACTCCAAGTAAGACATCCTAAAGTACTAGTCTTCAAGTCTTCAAAATAACTTTGGTTAAAAAACCACATGTTCTTCAGCAGCCTATCTGGATCACCTGATCTAGTCATCAAACTTCCTGCAGTCTTCAATATATCATAGAGAAGCCTTTTATGACAGAGATCTTTGTCTTTCTGGCTAATCCATAAAGGTCCTTGTAAGTCTTGGCAGTAGTACTTGCCCCATGCATGGTCTGTACAAAGAGCTTGACCCAGTAGTACTTGCCCCATTCCCATGCATGGTCTACCTTTAACTGAGATTACTCATGATGCTGATAGATGATATCAAGATATGCAATGTCATCCATATACTCATCAACAATCACATAGAAGGATTGGTAGGCTTTAACACCTAACTTGTTCTTCTTGCTATATGTACCATCCATTTTCTGAACTTTATATACATCATCATGCCTTGGATAAGGACATGTAAAGTCAAGTGGCTTTGTCATAGCCTCAGTCCTTTTCTGAACTTCAAAGTCAAGCCATGCCTTGGCATTTGCTGGATTCAACAGTAAGGGCTTGTTGGTTCTCCATGCCATCATCTGATTGTAAATTGGAGTTGGAAACTTCTTGTTTAGCAATAGATGCTTTAGCTAAAGAATCCAATATTGTTTCTGAAGATGTATGCATCTGTAGGCTGATTGTCTGTCATTAGTCTTGACATTCCCAATCTGGGTAGTAGCTGGCCTTTCTTCATGTTCTTTCTCTTGAACTCTGCCAAACTGAAGATCCCTTCGCCTTTTTCTATTCAATTCTTTGTTCAGTGAAAGTTCTTCATGCTTTCTGAGAGTTGTGCTGGAAGATCCACCTGGGATCGACTTGGTATTCCCAGAAGGAGTTTTGGCAGCAATTGGTCTGGAAGCCAAAGGAGGTTCTGGGAGGCTACCCACTTTCCTTCTCTTCTGAAGTGGATGCTCATCGGTGTCAGTCTCATCATCATCATTATTGAAGTTTCGAACTGGAGACTTAGATGAATCCTGACCTTTGATTTCTCCTTCTTCCTTCTATTCTGGTTCATAAGGTTTCTCTTCAGTTGTCACAAGGGCCTTGGAACCCCTAGCGATCACACTTCTCAACCTTGTTGTAACTCTGGGTTCAGCAACCTGAAGTTCTTCAAAATGAAAGTTCCGTTATGGAACTTGACTTGTGGAGGGAGGTACTTGTTTTCTCTTCCTGCCTTTGCCTTTATGGGCCGTAGTGTTCTCTTCCCCCATAGTCATGAGTGACTGACTCAAACTGGCATAAGAATGAGAGAGTGACTCAAAGTTGGTTTGCAGATTGTTGTGAACCAGGACTAGCTTTTGGACTTCTGCCTTGAGCTCTTGATTCTCTTTGAGGAGTAGCTCTTCGTTTTGATTTAGCTATTCAATTGGACGGTAGATGGCTTCTGCTTTTTGAGTGGTGTAATATACTTCCTCAAGTGACTTGTTGGCATTGTTGCAGTCTTCATCTCGGACCATTCCTAGATCTTTATGTGATAAGGCAATGCTAGTGGCTCAATGCAGCAAGAGCTTAGCAACTGGCTTGAGGTCGGATGGGACAAATGCAAGTGCTAGGGTGTCTTCTTCAATCAACTCATATCGCAATTTTGCAAAAACAACACTTCTTCGTAAAAATTTGCCGTCTCTGAAAGTGATGGCTGGTGAGGAGAAGATATGTGGAACAAGGAACTCTCTCTTGTAGTGTGAGAGGAGTATTGCATCTTCTTTTGGAGCCAAGTTCTATGTCTCATCATCATCATTCCTCACATAGATATGATCGTCCTGATAATGTAGTCGAGCTCAACAACCATTTTGTCTTTACCCTTGGCATTGCCTTTCTAAGATGATGGTATATTAAGCCTCTCTAATGTAGCCTTAGCATCATGCCATGTATCGTATGTCACCAGGGCATCCAACTCTGCAGTCGTGGCATCGATGTCTTTCTTCAATTGTACCTTTTCAACAAGGAGTTCTCGCTCCTTTGCATTCTCTGCCTCGATCTTCAGTAATCGGGCTTCCTTAGCTTCAATCAGAGATTGGTATTCTTGATTGGGCTTGCTTTCTTCTTCCAACTTTTCCTTGAGTTTTGCAACTCGAATTTCAACTGCTATTAGGTCTTCTTGTAAAGCAGCCTGTTGATTTTGATTTTGTGATACTTGTTGGTCTGTTGGTGGTGGTGATTTTGTTGATGATGGTGGGTCTCTCTGAGTAGAGTCTGGAGCAGGTGAAGGGCCCTGTTCCTGCACCTCCTTGGTCTATTCCACCAGTCCCTGGTGCCGAACTATCATCGTCTTCATCAACCGATGGGTTGTTATTTCCTCCTTCAGGATATTCAGATGAAGAATCAACATCATTCTCATCAATTTCCTCTTTTTTATCCGATACCAGATTGATTACAATGGAAAGTGTAATCATTTGCCTATTTACTACCTCTTGTTCAGAGGGATAAACTCTAAGGGCCTGGGGCAAAGCAGTGTCTAGTGCCACCTTCTTTTTGGTTTCTTCATCACCAACGTTGAAGGCATCCATCAACTTCTTTCCAACTTCATAAGTGAAGTCATCATGCATCAAATTGTACTGAGAGTAACCCTCTATCGGGAACATTTCATGGACATAATTCTCCATATTGAAGGCTCTTGCCCTTCTATCTTTGTTGTCAATCACCTTGGCAAGCTTTGTAAGATCGGCTTTTCTGAGCTTTTGCCACTGCCTGAAACACTTGACATGTCTCTTTAGGGTGACTATCTAGAAAATCTTCAGTAGATCAAGTGGTGCATCCACATTGATCACTGGTATCACTTGAGCCTGAAAGGAAGTATTCAGGTTTAGCTTTATTCAAACTACTAGTGGTTATCTGAGAATAAAGAAGTTTATGTCTCTCTGAGCATACCTGTGTATCAACACTAGGCTCATCGACTTGAACTTTTGGAGCAGTTGGTACTTCAGATACCGTGTTGAGAGGAGTGGCAGCTTCCTCATCAACCATTCTTTCCGCTTGAGCCTGAGAATTAAAATCAAAATTCAATGTTTAGAAATATTCTACAGAAAGAAGTTATAAAGATATGAATTTATGAGAGTTTCACTTACTTCCAAATTAGGAAGCTCAGAATCATTTCTTTCAGAAACATGTGTGGTCTCTGGCAACCTTTCTGGAGACTTAGCTATTTCAGCCGTGTCTATTTTCTTAGGTGCCGGGGAGGTCGCAACATTTTTATCAATCACCTTTTCTTCAGAATGAACCTATTTGAAGAAACAAAGCATTTGATTAAGCAAATGAACTGTCACAAGTTATTCACATAAAGAGTTGGTTCATGTTTTACATACCTCCTCAATTGAAGGCTCATAGAAAATCTCTTCAGAAGGTTTTTCAACCTCTGGAATCACTTGATCCTGTGGTGTTTCTACCACTTCATTGAATTTCTCAGTTGGAGCCTGTATAGAGACAAAACGAAGTTATATATAAGAATTTAATAAAGACCAAACTGTTTCTTTTTAGAGACAATTGACTACCTGTATCACATGCTCAGATTCTTGATGTGTAGAGGTTGAAGGAACCTTTTCTTCATTCAGATGGGTAGGCAAAATTTCTTCCCCCTGGAATGGTGTCTCCATGAAAGCCTGTAACAAAGGAAGTTTATGAGTAACAAGTTCACATTTTATAAATGCTCACAAGTTAGAATAAACTACTCCATTACCTGGTTATCTCCAGGCAATGTGGCTTCCATTTCATGGTTTGAAGTTTTTGGTACTTCGGACCTTTCCTAGACTTGATCATTCTGAGTACCCGTCTCAGTTTGATCTCTCTCAGAGAGTTGAGGAACCTGCACAGTTGTAGGAATTTCTTCAGCAATGAAGTTTGCTGGCAACTCGAATGTGGAAGCAATGTCAGCATCTTCCAACACTCTGTCATTCACCGCCAAGCCTTCATCTGCCTGTTGAGGTGTGAAAACTTCAACCGACTTTCCCTTAGTTGCATCCTCTGCAACCTTAGCTATTTTCGTTAGAGGAGATGAGCTAGAAGCTCCACCATGAGTCTCTATCCGTGATCTTTTGAGAACCTCTTGGAGTGGGAGGTCATCATCTAAGTCTTCACTGATGTCTGGGACAGACTCATCAATGTCATGTAGATCATTCACGGACAGCTCTGGCATTTTTTCTAAGCTCAATGATCTCCTTTCTGTGTTGGAGTCTTTCTGGATGGGAAGGGGCTGTTGGGCTTCAACATTCTCTATTGCCCTTTCTGACATTGGTGTGTCAACAAGCAATACTTGCACACTCTTCTTAGCTCTGGCTTTCTTGGTCCTGGGTTTCTTAGTGACTTGGACCTCAACCTGTATCTCTTCAGAACCACCTTCTCCCTGAGCAACCAACTCATCCTTGACAACCTTTTTCAAGGCTTCCTTATAAGCATGCTTGTACATACTATTGGTCATTGGGATGTCCATGTGCTCTCTAAGCACTACTCCGCACTTCTCCAACAAATAGAAAATCTTCAGGCCATAGTGCATATTCGCTTTGGTATCGTCACGACCGTTCACTATCTTGGGCTCATACTCCTTGACCCAGTTGACGAACTATATGAAGATGTACTTTCCCCAATTTAAGGGATTTTCCCTATCATTCAGCTCTTTATGGAGAATGCTCATGATCATCCATCGTTCAAGACTAATTTGGTCTATGCCTCATTTGTTACCATTGAAGCATCGATGCAAGATGCTGTCAAGCACATTCCGGTGTTCAAAGAGATGTCTTGTCCTTATATCTCCCAAAATGAACGTGGATGGACAATCTTCAATCTTGTCATTTGAAGCCTCTTCAAATAGTACTCTGACACTGTCATTCAGAGCCTTGTCTCTCATGTTTATCTCAAAATTTTTACCACGATTCTTGAGACGAAAGATTTTGCAGAAGGCATTACAATCAAGATATATTTATATACCTTGAACTTTGGTCTTAATGAATGTTTCTTCAACATCATTAGTGTAGACCTTGGAAGAATTGTAAAATTCCAAGATATCTAGTGATGACAAGCCACTAGGAGCCGCACTCAGAAACTTCTTGATGTGTGCTTTTGCAAGCATCTTCATATCCAAGTTTTTTGTCTGGAGTGGAGGAAATAACAACATTTAGGTATTTTTCAACCATATGTGCACCTCAATTCATTCTGAGGCTGGAGGTCCAGTCCTCTGGGTTGAAATCACCCAGCAAGCATTTATTCAACACCTGCAATTCTCTTTCTCCATGCTTTTCAGAAGAAGAAGTTGCAACCGAGTTCTTGGAAGAGATCTTTCTAGGTGCCATCTCTTATACAGAGTTATGAGTAAGGTAATCGAAGTGAGTGTTTGAATTCGAGAGGATTTAGTCTATCTTTTTAGAAGACTAAACAAGGAACAAATTATTAACATAAGGATTTGCAAAAAACTTAGAGAGTTTTTGCTGTTTTGATGCAAGATGAAATTTTGAATTTGATAAAAGTGTTTGTCTCTTACCAAAATCCTTTATATATAGCAAGCGAGAATTACATATATACAACATACGTATAGAAATTCCTATGTGTAATTGTGTACATTGCATCGGCGTGGTATACGTTTCTACTTTGCATTTAATGCCTAGTGGGCCATGACAGTATTTGCAACATGCATTACTTGCTGAGATTCAATCTCACCTGTTGAGATCAAACTTTTATTCATCAAGGGCTATGGTTGAATATCTTTGCGATGATATCAATCAACAAATGTTCCCGTATCCACTTAATGAATTTTGGCAATACATATCCATGAGTCATTGTTAGTGTGATAGAACAAAACCTTTTGGACTTATCATTCAGAGAGCAAGTCTTGTTTTATGTTACTTATCATAAAAATGGTAAAAACATAAAATCATAGACATGTTTGACTCTCATAGATATGTAATTTGTAGGACTATTTGTTCCCCCATACTTCATGACTTAAATGGTTTTCTGAGTTCCCCTTTCAGAAAATACCATTGGATATTGGCCTGTCCATAGTATTTGAGTTCTAGTTTTATATACTTATGGACTATATACCACTAGTCTCTCTGGATTCCTTTTTCCAGAAAACCATAGGCTTTCTTAGTCTCATATCTCAGAAACCTTAGCATCCTTCTTTTCATATAGGTTACCCGAATACATGTTTCAGAAACCTGTTTCATTTTCTCTGTTCGTACGTACTCTTTTAGAGATTTAGAACTTTTCAGTTCTTTGGCAACTCCATTAACCTAAGACTGAGTCTTAAGGTTAAAAACCTACTTTCCAGGAGTGTCTTAGTGAAGATATCTGCAAGCTGATCTTCAATAACAACTTTTAGAATCTCTATATTGCCTTTCTCTCTGATGAAGTGGTGTCTAACATCAATGTGCTTAGTTCTAGCATAGAACTTGGGATTCTGGATAATCACAATAGCACTTGTGATGTCACAAAAAATGGGAGTTTTCTCTTCATTGAGTCCATAGTATCTGAGTTGTTGTTGTATCCATAATATTTGAGTAGCACAATAACCAGCATCAATATATTCAGCCTCTGTGGTAGAAGTAGCAATTGAGTTTTTCTTCTTGATAAACCATGAGATAAGTCTAGTGCCTAGAAACTGACAAGTTCCTGAAGTACTTTTCCTATCAAGCATTGATCCAACATAGTCATCATCTGAGTAGCCAACAGAACTCAAACAACTTACTTTAGGATACCACAGTCCAACTTCTACAGTACTTTTAACATACCTTAATATCTTCATAGTAATGTTGTAGTGTGATTGCATAGGATTGTCTGAAATCTAGCACACACACACCAATTGCATATTGAATATCAGGTATGCTTGCAGTAAGGTAGATTGGTGAACTTATCAACTTCCTATACTTATGTTCTTGAACACTCTTATCAGATTTTGTATAAGTCATTTTTGTTCATACGCTCATAGGTATCTTAGCATTCTTTTTAGAAGGCTTTAGATTGAACTCGTTGAGCATACCCTTTGCATACTATGTTTGACTAATGAACATTCCATCATTGAATTGCTTGACTTGCATCTCAAATTTTCTTTTCATGAGATTTGCAAAGTCATCACAAAGTTGCTTGTCTTTAGATCCAAATATAATGTCATCAACATATGCATGAACTAAAACTAGTTTCCCTTCATGATTTAAAGTAAATAAAGTTTTATCAACTTCACCTTTCTTAATACCACTTTCATGAAGGTATTTGGCCAAAGTGTTATACCATGCTCTTGGAGCTTATTTCAGTCAATAT
The DNA here is from genome assembly GCA_036897095.1 of Plantago elongata. Classification (NCBI taxonomy): domain Eukaryota; kingdom Viridiplantae; phylum Streptophyta; class Magnoliopsida; order Lamiales; family Plantaginaceae; genus Plantago; species Plantago elongata. The sequence continues at coordinate 12,789 of JAYMSP010003912.1, forward strand.
AGAGCTTTATGTAACTTATAGACCATTATACTTTCTGAGGAAACTTCAAAGCCTGTTGGTTGTTTAACATAGACTTCCTCAGCAAGTCCACCATTCAGAAATGCACCCTGACATCAATTTGGTAAACTTTAAAGTCATTATGAGCTGCAAAGACTAGAAATAATATTATTGCACCCAATCTTGCAACTGGTGCATATGACTCATCAAAGTCTAACTATTCAGTCTGGGTAAATTCCTTGGCAAACAACCTAGCACTGTTTCTGGTTATTTCACCAGACTCATTCATTTTGTTTCTCCAAAACTCACTTAGTTCCAATCACAAATATTCCTTCTACAAATGGAACTAGTTTTCAGACCTTGTTTCTCTCAAATTGATCCAACTCTTCTTGCATTGCAGAGATTTAGTCTTGATCCTTTAAGGCATCTTAAATAATTTTAGGTTCAAGGTTTGAGATAAAACAACCAAAGAGAGAATCAACATTTTCAGTGATTGCTCTCCTAGTTCTAACACCTTGATCAATGGGACCAATCACATCCTTTACAGGTTGATCTCTAATCCATTTCCTAATGGGTTTTGAACTAGTAGGGTCACTATCTACGTGACCTGAATATGAATCACTACGATTATGACTTGATACTTCTTCAATATCAGTGATATTTTGTACACAAGAAGATCAGACACTTGTTCAGTGTGAGAGATTTCTGGAACACGACTTTCAGAACGATCATTCCCAGAAAGGTCTCTATGATGAATATTCTCAGATTCCATTTATGGAATTCTCATAGGAAATTCTTCATCATGTCTAATAGTCATCTGGTTGTTACTAGACACATCATGCTTTTCTTTGTCAGACTCATCCTCTATGTTAATGACGGAGTTTCTCCTTTCTGAGGGTTCTTCTTCAGAATCCATAATCATAAGTTCTTTGAACCTGTCTGAGAGTTCTTCATCAAGATTTTCTTGCTTCCTTCATAGAATACCACATGAACTGATTCTTCAATCTTCTTTGATCTCTTATTGTATAATCGGTAGGCTTTGCTATTCATAGAATAACCAAGAAATACACTTTCGTCTGCCTTTGGTTGAAATGTTCTCAAATATTCTTTTCCACTGTTAAGAACAAAACATCTACAACCAAAAACTTTCAGATGTTTGATATTAGGGGGTCTACCAACCAAAAGCTTAATAGGAGTTTTGTTATGGTGTTTGTTTATCTAGCATTTGTTCTGAGTGTAGCATGTTGTATTTACAGCTTCAACCCAATAAATTTCACTTTTTTCAGTGTCAGCTAGCATTGTCCTTGCAGCTTCTTTAAGAGTCCTATTCTTCCTTTCAACGACACCATTTTGTTGTGGTGTCCTTACTGAAGATAGTTGATGTTTTATACCTTTGCAGGTACAAATCTCTTTTATGTACTTGTTGAAAAATTCAGTACCATGGTCTGTTCTGATTGCAGACACCTTGTCATTTTTCATAACTTCAAGCTTGTTCAACAAGTTTGGTATCTCCAACATAACATCCGTTTTTTGTTGCAGAAAGACAATCCAGGTAAACCTAGAGAAGTCATCTACAACAACTAGGCCATATTTCTTGCCTGCATAACTAGTTACAAATGATTCAAAATGATCCATGTTTAATAGTTGCAGTGGTCTAACACATGAATGTCTGGTTTTGGACTTGAAAGAGGTTTCAGATTGTTTTCCTAATTGGAAGCAGGGCAGACATCATCCTTTCTGAATGTTGTTTTAGGTATTCCAACCACTAACTCTTTCTTGGCAAATTTGTTTAGAGTTTTGAAATTCAAGTGACTCATTCTCTTGTGCTATAACCAGTGTTCTTCATTGTGACATGATTGACTTACCATGAGACATTCTTCAGTTGTGGCAGATGTCCAATCAGCGACATATAACTTCTTTTCCGCCTAGCAACCAAGAGTGTCTGCTTTGACTCATTGTCAATCAATTTGCAGAATTTCGATTTGATTTTCACCGAATAACCCCTATCTGCAAACTGGATCATGCTTGGAAGATTATATTTCATACCTTTAAAATGTAATACGTCAGAGATTGTAAGGGATCCCAATTTGACGTTGCCAAATACTATAGAAGGATTTAATTCTCCTCCAGCAAAGCTGATGTTTGGTCCAGTATCACATACTCTATAATCAAACAAGTTTGCTTTGTCTCCTGTCATGTGCTTCCCGCATCCACTATAAAATAGCCATTGAGCCTTAGTCCAAGAAGCGTTCGCACAAAACAGGAAACATGAGTTAGGCTCATGCCTCAGAAATAGAACCATTTAGACTAAACGTTCTTCCTGTGGGAATCCATTTTTGAATGAATTTCTTAGGAGTTGGTTTTTGTCTACTTGGAACATAAGGAGGAATTTTAGAATCATCGGATCTAAGATCAATCTTCCTTCTTGGAGTGTTCCTTGGTGTTCCTCGTGCTGGCTTCAGAGACCTGTCAGGTTTATGAGTTTGCTTTTCAGCAAGCTTAGTCTTCCTGACCAAGTTTCTTCTAGCCCTGGCATTCAGTTTTTCAGTGGCTTGGGATTGCTTCCACTTCTGAAAACTGCTATAAGCAATTCTAGCTTTCCACCATCGTTCTTGTCCTTATATTGTTGCATCAGGGGAGTTTGGTCGAATAAACGACACTACCGGATTTTAGGGACGTTCGGCAGTTTTGAGGGGGGGTCGCCGGAGTTGGGCGGAGCTTGGCCGGAAAATGTGGAAAAGAGGGGAAAATGGAGGAGATAGTGAAGAATAGAAGCAAACCGAGAGAGAAAGAAGGAGGAAATGGTGTGAGTCAGGAAAGTGAAGTCGAGGCCCCTATTTATAGCCGAGGGGCGGCGGCAAAGGCGGTGGAAGAGTGGCCTAGCTTGGGCCACATTCGTTCTTGCTTTGCCATTTGTTCCACGCTGCTATTATCCGTGTTTGATTCCTACCTCGTGGGCTAATGGTATCCGTTCGTTCCACGCGTAGAGGGGTGGCGGCTCGAGAGCAGCTTGTGGGTGCACGAGGAGGGCGTGTGTTGGGCGCGAGGATGGCGAAGGCTGGCACGGGAATTCCGACTTGTCTTGACCCGATTGGTCCAAAGAGGCACGAACGGGAGGCAGAGAACGGGGAAGAACGGAGAATCGATGATGAAGCAACTTTAATGGCTGCCATTTCCCGTTCATCTCAATTTGGGAAAGATGGAGGGGGCAAAATGACAAAATTACCCCTGCTGGCAAAAGAAGGAAGAATGGCAATTAAGGGTATTCCTGTCTTTTCTCTATTATATATAACTGGTTCGTTCTGGCTACTGAATGGCTCGTAAATAAATTCCGGAAAAATGGTAAACCACTTCCCGGACATTTATCAAGTCATTCTCGAGCCGTTGGAAAAATAAAATAAATAATTTTTATTTTATAATTTTAATATTATTTTATTCGAAATAAACTAGTTTTCTATTTTAACGTCGAATCCGCTCGACGTTAAAATACGAAATTTGACCTACCCTATTTACACAATTTTTCTACTCACATGAAATAATAAAATTAATATTTTATTCAGGTATCGAAAAATCGAAGAATTTTGGCGGACCTTACAGAAACTAAGCTCAATTTAGAGTACCAGTATCTAATTGAAGCAAAAGAAGCCCAATTACTAAAGATTGAGGCAGAAAATGCTAAGGAGAAGGCACTCGCTGAAAAGCTACCACTGAAGACATATATCGATGTCACGATTGCAGAGTTGGACACTCTGGTGACAAACGATACAGAGCATGATGCTAAGGCTGCATCAGATAGACCGTATGAACTATCATCTAAGAAAGCTAGCACCAAAGGTAAAAAGAAAATGGTTGATGAGCCCGCTCAGAATGATCACATACTTATGAGCACTGACGATGATGAGGCACAAGATATGGCTCCAGAAGAGGATGCAAATTCTTCTCTCTCAACTGAAAAGAGAACTTCTTTCTCCACATATCTTCTCATCACCATCCGTTACTTCCATAGATGGAAAATTCCTCGGAAGAAGTACTGTGTTTGCTGCACTCAAAAATGTGACTTAGTTGTTGAAGATTCCCAGGTACTTTCATATGTACCTACTGACCTCAAGCCGATTGCTAAGCTCTTGTTACACAGAGCCACTAGCATTGCACTTTCTCAGAAAGATCAAGGCATGGTTCGGGATGAAGACTCCAACAATGCTAACAGAGCACTTGAAGTGGCTCAATATGCTATTATGAAAGCAGAGTCTATCTCACGTCTGCTTGAACAGCTGAACCAAAAGGAGCAGGCACTCCTTAAAGAGAACCAAGAGCTCAACAAAAGTTCTGAAACTTGTCCAAGTTCACAACAATCTGCAACATAAATTCGATTCACTCTCTCATTTTATGTTAGTTTGTATCAGTCACTCATGACTATGGGAGAAGAGAATAAAGCTGCCCAGAAAGGTAGAGGAAGGAAGAGAAAACAATTACCCTCCATAAGTCAAGTTCCAGAACATGGCATGCCTTCTGAAGAACCAAGAACAAGGCTACGAAGTATGATAACTAGGGGTTCCAAAGCCCTTGTTATATCTGAAGGAATCAAGCCTTCTGAAAAAGAACAAGAAAAAGAAGGAGAAATCCAAGGTCAGGAGAAAATCTGTAAGTCTCCAATCAAGAACTTCTATGATGATGATAATGAGACTGATATAGAAGAGCATCCACTTCACAAGAGAAGAAGAGTGGAAAGCCTACCTGAACCTCCTCTGGCTGCTAATCCAATATCTGCCAGGACTCCTTCTGGAAACACTAAGTCGAACCAATGTTGATCAACCAGCACAAAACCCAGGAAGCAAGTAGAACTGGAGATAGGACTGAACAAAAAAGGGCGTAGGGACTTGCAATTTGGTAAAGTTCAAGAGAAAGAACAAGAGAAACCAGCTGCTGCCCAGATTGAGTATGTCAAAATCAATGATAGCCAATCAGCCTATAGATGCATACATCTCCAGAATGGTTATTGGATACTTGAGCTACAACATATGCTATTGAACAAGAAGTTTCCAGAACCTATCTACAAGCAAATTATGGCATGGAGAACCAACAAGCCTACTTTGCATAATCAAGCAAATACTCACAACTGGCTTAATTTTGAGGTTTATGTGAGGACTGAGGCTATGAAAAAGCCATTGGAATTTATATGTCCTTATCCCAAGCCAGAAGAGATACACAAGACAAGAAAATTG
>JAYMSP010003913.1:0-18002 GCA_036897095.1 Plantago elongata
CTCCGGTCAACCTCCACCAACTGCCGAACCCTCCCAAACCCGGATAGTGTCGTTCATTCGACCGAATCCCGGTAAAAGTCTCTCGATCGAATTCGATAAAAGTCGAATAAACGAACGAGGAATTAGTTTAATAATATTATTCGCCGCGCCGCTCGTCAACCCCGCTCGATACGTCGATATTCTGCTCGTCGCTCGACGTGCACTGGGTTAGTGCTATATTATTTTATTATTATTTTATCGCAAATTATTGTCCGTAGAAATTATTGTAATTAGTTAACGTTAAAATTATCGTGAGTAAATAGTTACTGTAATTAATTATTGTAATTAATTAATCGTTAGTTATCTTAGTTAATTATCATTAAGCTAATAATTATTAATTTTAATTAGCCATTGTTAATTAAATCATCGTTGATAATTAATTATTATAATTAATTAATTACTGTAATTAATTAAGTACCGTAATTAATTATCGCTAGTTAATTATCATTAGCCTTGATGAATTATCGTAAATTAATTAATTATCGGGTAATTAGCAAGGGATGATTATTGTTAATTACGGCTTAGTGATAATTATGAACTGCTAATGAAAACTTAGTTATATTGTCATATTAAATGAATGTCGACTTGCCGTCGACTAGAAAGTAGAAATATAATATTATACTATCGGAGGATGGGAGTATTGGACAGACTTCTTGTCTGTAGTGGATTATCTGTTGAGAAATAAATTACCGAGTAATTATTGGAAAGCCGGAAATACCAACTTACTAGGTTAACCAGAATGAGTAACATAATTAAGTGATAGATAATAAGAGGCTAAGATATTAATTAAGAAACGTCGAAGATATTATTAAACTATCAGACACTTAAATCAGTATTACTATCTGTTTATCAGGATCTGTGGACGCTCCTGAAGTAACAATTGTAAACGGTGAGTGACTACGGGTTTTCAACATCAGGCCCTGAGAAAGTTAAAGTGCCTTCTTTCATTGCGTTTCGATTCATGTACCTGTTTATCTGCGTGACAGTCTAACTCTGACCGCAACTACTCTACGACGATCGACCGGCCCGTACCAATGTAGCTGACTGACTGTATAAATTATAGACAACTTGTATTAGGAATACCTACCTGTTTGGACTGAACATTTTATTACCCCAATTGTTGAGTAATACTGTATACCGAGTATTGTCTACTGATCCTGTTTACCGATTAGGTTTCTACACTATAGTTGACCTGTACTTAGGAGATACCACCTGTGGTGACCTGACATTTTATTGCTCCAATTGCTAACTTATATTGTACACTGAGTCTTGTTTACTGATCTTGTTTCCGATCCTGTCTACTGTTACTGTACTGCATCTGCATATTATCCCAACACTTGATCTTCACGCATTGCATGGCACGAAAACTGTTTTCCTGAAATTTATAACTGCACACGGAAAATTGTTTTGAGAAACTGTTCACGTCATGTTTAGCTGGGTGATGTCACTTGCAGCGTTACTATTACTGGTCATTCGGCAGTCGCTAAGTGCCATGCGGAGCGAAGCGCTGCATTGTGTACTCGCGGTGCGGGCACCTCTCGAATCTGTAGGGGCCACCTCTAGGGGACTAGCCTATAATGACACCTCCTGTTACTGTCGTCGGGTGGGGAATCATATGCCGCGGTACTTGCACCCACTGCCGTTGGGTAGATCTCCACACCATGACACCTCCTGTTAATATCGCCGGGTGGAATACCTGCTACAATCCTGTCCTGTTCCCATTTGCGGTTTCCCCACTGTTCAAAAATTACTGCCTGATCAGTAAGTGTGTTGGTTTACTGTACTGTTGCATAATTTCACACTCACATTCATGCCTGATTGTCCTCACTGAGTCCTAGTGACTGATGCTCTCTTTGTTTCAATATTTTACTTTCCCTGAGTTTGATCACGACGAAAGGCTCGGGTAGAATCGCCAGACGGACTGACTGGTCTCCGCTGCTGGTTTAAGTTTAAATGTGTGTTTTTGTTTGTTTGCTGTTTTGATTATCCTACACATTCGATTTGTAATGGATAATGTTGTAAAATTTTAATAAATATGTACTTGTAATATTCGGCACAACCCTTTACGTCTGAACCTGATCCCGAGCGTTACAATAATTCTCTCATTACTATTTATTAAATTCTAAGAATAATATATTAAAAACCAAAAAAACCTTTGATAAAGTTTTGAATATGTAAATGCTAAAATCTCTATTATTAATATATGTTGTACATCTATTAAAATAAAATATGTACGCATTTTTTTAGTCTAGAAATGAAAAGTAGTAGAAAAACTACTTTGTGAAATCCATAATTACTTTCAACTATGTATATCATTATGAAAAGAATACATTTTCAAGGCCTGTGATATAGCCACGTGTCATGATGACGTGTCAGATTCGATCATCCTTATTGATCCATTTTTTCACTCAAAAATGATTTGTAAGAATCTAATTGGTTCTTATACTATATCCAATATATGTGTTGTTGAAAAATATTTTAATAGATACTTTAAATTCTAACATGAGTTTTAAATGCTAAGATTGTCAAATCATTTAAAAATGCTAATTTCCGAAATTGAGGGATTGTATTATTTTGGTTTGGTTTGAAACTTCGATCTTTATTTGGGATGAAATAATAGTGGTATTTTGGTGTTCAAGTGAGGAAGTGAGAAGCATGGGCAATTAAAAAGAAAGAAAGATGGTAATGCACAATAAGAATGGGTAATTAAAAGTCAGAAGATCAAGTTGTTATATTTACATTCTAAAAAAAACAAAGTTGTCATATTTACCGGTTTGGTGGTGGAGATTGTATTTTTAAAAGTAACTTTTGTGTTTGATTTTTTTTTTAATTCAATTTACATGACATGTTTTACATATTTCATTCGGTTACAATTAATAAATTAACTAGCTTATTTACAAGACTTTATTATGATTTCTGAGGACTAACTCTCAATTGTTGAGAAAATCCCGTCAACTAACACTTTAACACTTTATTATGGAGAAAATTCCGCTTTCTTGTATATGGTTTTGATGATATTGTAATTAGGAAGGTTCAGTTATGGTTTATCTTGTAATTCACTTCTAGCATTTTTTATGGTTTATCTTGTAATTCACTTCTAGCATTTTTTATGCTCATGTGAACGTTTTAGGGTAATAATATTAATTTTTTTGCTTTAAAAAAAATGCTAATTCCGGACCAAAACAAGATTCTCAAGTCTGGGGTGATCATATACATGGTGATTTAAGAAGCTTCCCAATTCCCACTTTTATAAGTATATATTTTAGGAAACGATTATAAGTGATTATACGAGATTTACAACAAAATGCACCAATTATGAAACTTCTATTAATATCTCTAAATATTGCACGTACTACTACTACTACCTTGACGCTTCTACCCAGCTATAATGTTTCATTCACTTTTTACTAAATAATATTTTTTAATTTTAAATAGATATTAAACTCTAAATATAAAACGTTCAATTAAATTATAATATAATTAAACTTTTAGAAGTAAAATTTTATTATATAATTTAATAGAATATTTTTCAAACACTTAATTTTGTGTAAATTTGAAGTAAATGGAATAAGATATTAAGTAGGTGGTAAATAATAAGAGAGTAATATAGAAAAAGCAAGAGAGAGAGAATAGACAATTGCAGAAAGAGATTGATTAAAAATTAATAAGTGAGGATATTAAGTTTGCAAAAGAAAAAGTTAGATTTATAAAAGAATTTTAAATAGGGTGAGTTGAAGCATAATAATTAGGAATTATATGTTTGATATACAATTTGAATAGGCAAAAGTCAATGCAAATAGCATATTTTGTATATAAAAAGGGTAATTTAAATTGGTTTTTGCCAATTATTGTATACCAAACATCAGATTTTGACTACATAAGTATTGTAGTTTGAATACTTTAACAATTCAACCGATCCAGTTGAAGAAAGACTAGAAATTCTATTCAAACGAGAAATTTAGTATACTTTTCTTTATATCAGAATATATATAAAAACATTAATTAGTTCATTAAATCCAAAACACAAGAAATGTTACAACGTCTAAGGACTTCAATGTCTTGATGTAAGATAGAAACTAGCAAGGCAATATGAATGTGCTATCATGTCCATCAACACACTAAAAGGTTTATACGAGATATTCGGTGTAGAAATAAACTTTTTTTTATTATACTTTTATAATAGATTGATAATGCATTTATATATATCCATATTAGGGTAATTATTCAAACCTCCATCTCCCAAGTGTCTTATGAATATTTCAAGCGGAAAGTGCATTTTATAAGTATCAATATCACAATTGGTGAACGAGCCTACTACATAAAACGCAAAGCTCAAGATTCTTTATAAATGGACTATTGGTCAAGCGATAAGAGTATTCGAGCTGAGATGTGTCTCGCGATATAGGTTCTACCAAGTATAGCTTCGCTTTTACCATGTTTATTGATTTTGGGACAAATATGATGAATAGAAAGATCCTCATAATAGGATATTTCAGCAACAATAGTTGAAGATGTAAATATTACTTTGGAAGTTGTTAGTATAATGTCTAAGAGACAATCATATGTGGGACGATTGTACTATTATTACTTTTAGTGTAATTTGTGGTTTTATATTTATATAAATGTTACCTTTACGTATTAATATGTTATTTGTTTGACTGTCATTTTATATGATAATTTTTCCTTAAGTTATTTTAATTGCCAAGTGCTTGAGAACTTACGAAATGTAAATAACTCATAAACTAACCCGACAAATGGTTATAGAGAAAAAGGGATACCGGTAATATATATGAGATAAGTCTGTATGTTGTTGCATGATTGCATCACTTCCCTAGAGGATATACCAGTCTCATGACGATAAAGTAATAGACTTACGATGGACACATAGATACTCTTAGAGGAGTATGGGTATATCCACCGAGAAAATCATTTGGTGGATTCTTCTTCAGTGTATGTGAGATTATTAGTTTTGGGGTAATCTAATAGTCCTTTGACCTGTGGTCAATGCTATTACATAGAACGATCAACACTGACCAATGACCAATGCTTGCACAGTTGAACTACATAGGAGTAGATAAGGCTTGTGTGGGTTCATCCTGATATGTGTAAGTGTAGCATATGAGTCAAGATAGAATTTATTCCTCGAATATACTCGGAGATATTACTCGTGTTCGTATTACATGCTGGACCATTAAGACTTTGGGATAAGAATGACATATTCAAGTAAGTTGAACATAATCGGTTAACGATACGACATAATTAAGTCATAAAGGGTAGACACAAACGAGCCACGAACTTAATTGGGTAATCGCGAGTGATAGGACCGTATCATTAAAATGAACTCTCAATAACAAACTTATTGTGATACCAAAAGAACGATGAAGAAGCCTACGAAAAAGAATCTGGCGAGGAGTGTAACGCGTATGAGTGGGACGAACCCCACGATGTGCTGTGAACAACCAATGCTCCATGTTAATCTTCAGGAACTCGCGATTCGTTCGCATGTAAATGACACGACACGCATCTTAAAAGAAATTAGTAGCTTAGCTCAAATAGACGTGCCAATGTCGCACACATACGGACTTATCAAAAATAAATTTTACTTAAGGATCATGCCAATTCAATTTTAAGTAGGATAATAAAAATGAAATGTTGAAATTAAGACGGTAATGAGGAAATACTTATGGAACTAAAGTCTTCCATGTGATTAGTTCTCAAACAATTTTAGAAATTTAAAAGTAATTAATTACTTTGCAACAAAATGAAGGTAAGAGGCCGATTAATTCGCATGATGAATCTTAAAAGCAACGATAGAACAAACGAGAGGAGAGTTCTTTTTATTTTTATTTTTGGAAACAAGATATGGAAAAAATAATTTTAAAATAAAATATCTTAAGGGAGAAAGGTAGAGAGAGAAACATCCCTCAACAACAATATACGAGAGGACGTTTCAATGGAGCTTATGACAAGCAAGGCGGGTATAATGGGAAGGCTGAACACAAATATGAGGAAGGTTGTACGGTAGTGATTGGAAGGAGACAGAGATCATGGCACATAAAGGAAAGCATATGGGTGAATCGAACAAATGACAAGTCCCTACACATGTATATCTCGAATTTCCTGGAGACTTGAAAGGAAGAACCTCTCAAAGAAATATTGGAGAAGGTGGTGGAAAAAGTTGTTGATGTCAAAATTATGCAAAAGAAGGAAAAGAACGGGAAATTATTTCTCCCTCTCGAGCATAATGTGAGAGGAAGTTTGAATGGAGCTTATCATAAGCAAGGAGGATATAACGGGAAGCGAGAAAGAAGACAAGGGGAAGGTTGGACGAAGTGATTGGAAGGAGACAAAGAGCCTGGGACAGTAAGGAAAGCATATGAGTGAACCGAATAAATGACAAGTTCCTAAACATGTATATTGACTCGCATTTCATAGAGACTTGGGAGGAAGAACCCTTTAAAAAATATTAGAGAAGGTGGTGGGAAAAGTTATGATATCACAATTATGTGGAAGAAGGCAATGAACGGGTCCGATTTATGAGAGTTGGGAATGAGTAAGAATTGATACGAAGGGCTAAGGGTCGGGTGTATAAATCGGCTATTACAAGATACTTGCATATGTGACAAGATTTAACAAACCTGAAGCTATAGGAAATGCATAGGTGAACATGTATATGGACGGAAATGATCGGCTATGTGGAGGAAATGGAAGGTATCAAGCGGTATGTAAGCAAAGACAAGGAGGTGATCAATGATGGAGAAAAGATAGAACAATAAAGGGAGGTCGGTGAAGGAAGAAAAGAGATACAATAGTTGAAATGGGAAAGAAGGATATGGGGAATAAGGTGAGGGGAAATACAAAGAATAATTGGGTGGTGAACTACTTGGTAATGGAAACGAAGGAGCAATTAGAGGAAGTCTAGATAAGGAATCTGTTGGAAGGTAATGGATATAAGGTTTAAGGTAGCTAAACTAATATATGAAATTTGAGTGTAGGAACAATAAATATTGTGGTTACGGTGGAAATAAATGAAGGCGAAGAGGTCAATGAGGATGATAGAATGGGGAGAGGTTTAAGCGAGTCTGTAGAAGAAGGAAATGATTAATTATCCACTATTTTTATTTAGTTGAATCTAACGGATTAAATATTTATGAATTTTTTACAGTTATACATACATGACTATATCGATGCAACATTAAAAGCTTCTAGGAATTACATTATAATTAACCTTTCTTACAATTTACTTATATATTGTTTGTCAACTTAAACATATTATGTACGATATATTAATTCTCTATATTTTGAATTTTACCATCATGTTCCATCGAGTATCGACGGGTCATTGACTGGTTTGATTTTTCACTCTTGATCTCCAATAACTGGGTCTCCTTCAACAAGCCAATAGTACTGAATCAATTTACACGTATAGCAACAACTCATCAGAAAACGTAAACCGAGATACTTCAATACAAGGCAAAGAAACGCTTTGTTACCAAATCACAAAGAACGAGAAGCAACTTATAACTGGGCAAGAGTATTAAAACACAGAATCCATGGAAAGTGGAAAATGAGGTCTGTTACTGTTATTTCAGTAGCCAAGCCAATTGCGGCGTTTACAGTAACCTTGGCCATCACCATCTCCTTCGTGCTACTCAATCATCAAAATCCGGTTCAGTTCGAACCCAAACCAATGGCTCGGAGCTTCATATTGTGGCTCCATGGTCTCGGCGATTCGGGTCCAGCTAACGAACCGATCAAGTCGCTGTTCACTTCTCCCGAGTTCAGAAACACCAAATGGTTGTTCCCATCTGCTCCTAATAACCCTGTCACCTGTAATTGTAAGTTTTTATACTCTACTGGTAATCTATATGCCTATTTCTATGTTGGTTATGCCGATTATTTTGGTTTGCTATGATTTTGATTTGATTGTGGAACTCCAGTAATTGATCATATTAGATGAATTAATGTAAGTGGATTAATTTTTTCTTAAACATCAAATATGACTCAGAACTCCCCATTGGAAGGGAAGCGTATTAAGTGGATTAATTAAAGTTCGAGCTTTTAGATGAGCTGGAATTAATCAGATCATGAATATGATGTATAACTACTAACGATTTGGCAGCTTGATGTTAGACACAGAACTGAGCTGGACTGTAATTGAATTAGTGTATTTACATGTTTGATTTTCAATAGATTGTTATTCAGTAGTATTGGAGTCTTGCTTTTTGTACTGAAGCTTGTTGGTCTACTATTGTTCATTCATGATAATTGAATCTAAATTTGATCTGGAAAGTACTGGTGAAATGATTTCCTGATGCATTTTATTTATCCAGGAAAATAAGCCCATTAAGTAGTCACATGATAAATTGATACTGTAATAGGTTCATTAGGTGCCTTTACTAGTAACAGGACTTTGTGATGCAGATGGTTCGGTGATGCCGTCATGGTTTGACATTCATGAGATACCAATAACAGCTGTAAGTTTTCCATATATTTAAAGTGGCATTTAGTTTTCATGTTTCATCCAAAGAGCCGTGAATCTATATTAGAGAATAGAGATGAATCGGGATTTTGGGTAATTTTTGTGGGTGTTAATACTGGCACATACCTGCCAGTCTGCCACTTCTTTTGGTCCTTAGTTAAGCATCTCTTGGAATTTAGTTCTCACACATACTTTGACATCAGTCAGAATAATGTAAATCAAGTTTCATGTTTCAGCATTCCCCAAAAGACGAAGCTGATCTGCTCAAAGCAGTTCAGAATGTACATGCAATAATTGACAAAGAGATATCTGGTGGCATCCATCCTAAAAATGTTTTCCTGTGTGGGTTCAGTCAAGGAGGTATGTGTGTATATATCTTCAATGAACAATTGTTGTCATATTACTAGTACTTGCTAATTACTTCATTTTAATAGGTGCTTTAACATTAGCAAGTGCGTTGCTGTATCCAAAAACTTTGGGTGGAGCTGCAGTTTTCAGTGGTTGGGTTCCGTTCAATGAGTCAATTTTGGAAAGAGTAACACCAGATGCAAAGCGGGTATATGATCTTAATTAACCTTATGCTTGTAACTGTATTTGATGTTACTGTGATCACATCATGTGATTTACACTGATTCGCTCAAGTTTCTTACATGTTGGCAGATAAGCTGCACCCAATTTACTCCACCCTTGTCTTTAATACTAGAACCTTAAGATGCATCTTGTTTTTTGGAGGTTATATTCTTGCTCGGGGTATCTGAGATGATCTTTGGTTTATGCAGACACCTTTCTTATGGTCCCATGGGATTGTTGATAGAACTGTACTCTTTGAAGCTGGGCAAGCTGGTCCACCATTTCTTGAGAAGGCTGCTGTGAGCTGTGAATTCAAGGTATTGCTAGCCTTCACATGTTTTGTGCTGCTTATACTGTTGTGCGAGTCTTTGGGTTCTAGGCAATATGTTAAACTGCACATTCAGTTCACATTTGGGTGTATATGTATGTAGAGGATGTTTGCGGAGTTTGGAACTATTTCAAAAGTGTTGAAATCAGTCTCTAGAGATCAGGTTTTGTGCAGTGGAAGTACTGAAATATGGAAAGATATAAGTAGGTCTGACCAACTTCAGTTTTTCAACTCTACTGGCTTAATTTATTGACTAGAGGCTGGAGGACATAGTTGTAGACTCCGATGTGTTGCATGGAGAAACGTAGGAGCTAGTTTGTTGTCGCAGTTGAAGTTCACTATATCGTTTTACAATATTAAAGCATAACTGCATCCTCTAGGTTCTCTGAGCTAAACTTTGCCATATCTCCAGAATACCACCACATGCTGGCCGTCTGTGCAATTATTCAAATCAGGGCAAACTGTAATAGACATGCTTTTGAATTTTCAGGCTTACCCTAATCTTGCTCACTCCATTAACAATGAGGAGCTCCAAAGTCTGGAAATATGGATCAAATCCCGCCTTCAGAGTTCATCATGATTGACCTAAATATGATGAATATCATTCAATTAATATTGATGATTTTGTTTGTACCAACATATAGACTTTAATGTAGTAATATATTTTAGCCTGCTATCAGATCAGGCAGGTGGCTTTTATATATACTTTCTGCTGAACGGCTGAACCTTGAACTTTTGTAGTGCTGCAGTTTATCAATTTTTTTCTTCTTGTTTCAAGACTTCAATTTTTGTTATCAAGTTGCTCAAATTTTGTTTTTTAAAAGCAATTTCTCATATTCCAGCTTGTAGTGATCGGACGAAATTGTTCCTGAGGGCGACCCTGTTTTGCGTTATTATTAGCATACATATAAAGGCAAATGTATCGTGAGCAAAATACGTAATCTTGCCGAATGAATCTTGACAAAATTATGGCAAGAGTAAATACTCATATTGGAAAGGTAGGAATAAATAGGCTAGACGCCACATATATCAATTCAAAATGCTAAGTTACAAATGGAAGACTATTATATTAGACAGTAGTTGCAAAGAGAACTATCCAAGTTGATCTAAAAAATACTTCTGTTAATTTCAGTTGAGCTATGAAGTGTTTTATGTTTTTATCAATCAAACAACTTCAAGTAAAACAAACAATTGAAATTGTGATCAGTTATACCAAAAAAAGTCCGAATTGAAGGTAATGCATGAGAAGAAAAAAAAGTATCATGAAAGGTTGCTGGTCAATAGTTGAGCTTTTTATATTCTGGCTGGTTAGTTTTTCAACCTTGTTCCTTGCTCCAAAAGAAAAGACTATTACAAGTATCTCTATTCAGTTGTGATGATCAATTAGAAAATACACATCTCCAATCAAATGGCACAGAGCTTCGTCTTGTGGCTCCATGGGCAAGGAAAAGCTGGCCCTTCATACGAACAGATGAAGACACTATTCACTGCTCCTGAGTTCAGCAGCACCAAGCTGTCATTCCCTACTGCACCTTCTAACCCATCCACCTGTAATGGTGAGTTGTTTTATCTGCTTCAAATGTATCTTTTCTGAACATGCACGGTAATGTCTGCCTTGAGTTCATGTGCACTTCAATTTAGTCAAAACTTGTTAAGCTTCTTATAAACCAGTTAATGTATATATGATCACTTGTCTTGTTTCATTGAGCCTATATCTACTGTTAACATCGCCCCTTACTGATTACCCTACTCAAATTTTATAGATGGTGAAGTGATGCCGTCATGGTTTGATATTTATAAGCTACCGATAATGACTGTAAGTTCTACATCTTTAACATGTTACAAATCAGTGTGTCTATTTTTTGGTGAAGCTCAGGTACTGAATTGCATGTTTTTGGGCATATCCCAGCAATGGAAATAGTTGCTACAGTGAGACTCAAAGTTGATTGATGAAACCTATCTACCATGCACTAAATATATACTTGGTCTCAAATGCTCTCGGGAAACAGCTTCATTCGAATGTAATTCCCTCACATATGGATCCACTGACATTAATCAAAACTATCGTTATAATATTCCAGGGTTCTCCAAAAGATGAAGGTGGTTTATTCAAAGCTGTTTTGGATATCCATGCATTGATAGACAAAGAGATATCCAGTGGCATCGATCCAAAAAATGTCTTCCTGTGTGGATTCAGTCAAGGAGGTCTGTTGTAGTCATGCAGTCACATGTTCTTGACTTCTTGTACTAGCTACATCCATTATACCGACAATCTGTGATAAAAATATGTTCCGTTGCATTGTCAGTTTACACATTCTCTACTATGATTGTTGTAGGTGCTCTAACGTTAGCAAGTGTTCTGCTTTACCAGAAAACTCTGGGAGGAGGTGCAGTATTTAGTGGATGGGTTCCATTTAGTGATTCAGTTATGGAACGTGTTACACCAGATGCAAAACAGGTATATATATTTGATTTTTTATTTGCATTTTAGTTTTTACACACACTGCTAGTTTTGTATCCATAAATTTACATCTAGTTACACCTTTACGTATTACTTGCTTTAAAAATTCGAACACTCTGCTAGGCTACCAGATCCACACTTTTAGGCACATACTGAAGCCCGATTTCAAAATTGGGAAAGAGTCATGCCTTAAGCTAAATAAATAATGACATCAGTGTAATATATCTCTAGTCAAAATGCCATTGTGATTAATTTTAACTCCAGGTCTCCAGCTACAATTTTCTGGTTTGATTATAATATCTGATCAAGCGTAAGAGCACTTGAAACTGGTACCGTATCTAGCTCTATCACAGCAGATTACACAAGTGTCTTCTTATACGTTAACATCCTCAGGAGTCAGGACCTCAGCTGCTAGACCTAGTTTTCATTTTCAAAACATGATTTTCGTTCAGGACTGTTGTTTATTGGTCATTTCCATGTTATGGCTCAATGGATGCTGTTTCTGTTCATTAGATTAGACCAGCGATCTGGTTATCTGGCAATGCACTTTGCTACGCACATATTTTAAAGCTCAATACCTGACATAAATAAATGTAGCATATCAAAATTCATTTGTATCAAGATTATCAAATTTAAGACCAGGAGTACTGATCGTGGAAACTAAATTTACATATCAACACTTCTGATGAATTTTATCAGAGCTGAGATCATTAGTTTGCAGCAGTAGCAACTTGTCAACATTTCAGTTTTCAGATATACAGTTTTAAAGATCCATTTGGTGTAATGCCTGGATCATTGAAAGTCGCGACTTAATTTTTAGACATTGGCAATCTGCATCTGATTATTACCTCGCTAAAACTTGTCTTATCGAAATCTGATGATATTCGAGATTATGGCCATGTAGACACCTATGTTATGGTCCCATGGAATGGATGACAGGCACGTACTCTTTGATGTTGGGGAAGCTGGTCCACCGTTTCTTGAAAAAGCGGGTATAAGCTGTGAATTCAAGGTAAGATGTTTGTAAAGCTGGAATATGCTTTCGGAATCACTGAACGTTAGAAGGCTAGGAAGTGAGGAAACTTCTGGATTGAGTTAATGTAGAAATTGACTGAAGCAGTTTTGAAATTTCAGGCTTACCCAAATCTTGATCACTCTGTGAATGACGAGGAGCTCCATTGTCTAGAATCATGGATCAAATCCAGAGTCCAGTGTCCAGAGTACATGATTTCAACATAAAAATTGGGAGCATCATATTTATATAGACTATAGTATCATCGTTTTTTGAAAAATCATTTTCAATTTAAGATAGTATAAAATGTGGCTTTATGTTGCAACATATTGGTGGTGTAATATATTCTATGAATTGAATCATACTATGCTTGATCATTTACGTAAAATTTTGGTGATTTTATATTCTTATACAAACTATCTCCAAGTGGCAATGGCATGTTTTCGGGTCTCGTCTGTCTGGCTTCTCCCCAAGTGCAGTGCAACAAACAATTAATTTCAAGAAAGCCAATAAAATGGTAAGAGAGTTGAGCTCATTTAGGGGCTATTGGAGTAGCATTCAAATGCTCGTTTGAATGCTACTCGAGAATTTTGTGTTTGTTATGACATTTAAATGCCGAAGATCGAAATGCCTCTACAGTAGCAACATTTTTCTCTACCTATATAACAAACCTATAATACCCTATCCAATCACAATTCTATACCAAACACAATTTTAACAATCCCACTACAATTCCGATCGCTATTCAGTCATTTAAATCGGGACATTTAAGTCGCATGCCAATCGGCCCCTTAAACACTTGGAGTAGTCCTTAACCAACATTCCTTCCTTTTCATTAATATGTTTGCTCTAAAAAATTGTGCATTCTTGAAGAATTGATGACTCCATTGAAGAGAAATGGTCCGCCCGTCTGGATTAGTCACATATAGTAGTAGTGAGTAAGAAATAGTTCTTCCGTTCAATGAAACTCTTTCTCAACGAGAAAAAACTCTTGTTGCAGTATAATAACAATCTATTTATATTTTTCTGATTTAGACTCACTTAAACGAATTGCACCAGTGCAATTAAAGCACAACGACCATACCTAGGAAAATGATTTTGGACCAAAATCTTGCTCAAGAGTTTGAACACATAGGCAATGTATTGAACAATTGCCTACGTGGAATTTGAGAACATGTTATTAATTTATGTTGTGTTATCTTCAACTGAAAATTATTTTAAATCAGTTCAGTCCAATTCAATTCAGTTCGACTTAGTTATAATTTATATTTTACTTCAGCCTAGTTCAGTAAATCTCAGTTGAATATAACACAATTTTAGCCCTTTATTTTGATTCTGTGATATAAATTGAAAGATTATAAAGTTGAAATGGTTCTCTCTTTGGATACAAAGTTGAAATGGGTCACATACTCACATATAATTATCTTATGTAATTTTTCAAAAGAGAAATATGTGTCATTAGTTACGTGGGAATGACAAGTTTCCATTGGGCCTATGGAAAAATTGGAATATTTTAATTGGACAGACAAGTACGTTTCCACCGTATGAAAGTGCATCCACACACAGAGTAATACATCTTCAGACCCATAAAAACCTAGAGCTACTTCATTTCACAAACTCTTTTACACAATAAAAATCAACAATTCAACTCAATGAAAAAACTTCACCGGAAAGGAGCTGTCCACCCAACGCCGCCAGTGGTCTCCGACCACCTCCTCTCTCTCCTCCCTACTGCCATTCTCATTCTCACCACCGCTCTCTCTCCTGAAGAGAAAGAAGTCTTGGCCTACCTCATTTCCTGTTCCTCTAACAGCATAACCACCAAAACATCCAACAAAATCACCGACCATGCTCCGTGTTTCAACTGCAACTGCTTCCGCTGCTACATGAGCTACTGGGTCAAGTGGGATTCTTCGCCCAATCGTCATCTAATCCACCAGATTATTGATGGGTTCGAAGAGAATCTACCTAAAGACTGCAACAAGAACCAGAAGACCAAGAAGGAGAGGAGTAGAGGCCATAAAGGTAACAGCAAAAAGGCTCCCAAAGAGAAAGATTCAATCTTGGGATTTAATGAGTCTAGTACTAGTAGTATTAGTAATAGTAGTACTTCTGTTGAGATGAGTATGACTCAGGTTGTGGAGTCGAGCTCGGTTGTAGGAGATGAGCTGGAGATTCAGGTGGAGGAGGAGGAAGAAATGGTGGAGAAGGGTGGTTCTGTTAGGAGGTTTATGGGGTTTCTTGGAGGAAAGATTTGGAGTGTTTGGGGATGAAATTGAAATTGCTCAATCAATTGTAAAAGTTAGGGTTTTTTTTTTCCTTGTGTAAGGTTTGCTTAAACATCTACTATAACCCCAAAATGGTAGCAGTTTTCTATTTAAAGCAATGAATTTTGCTGTCAAAGGCCATGTAAATTATGGTAATCTTATCTTAATCAGTTTAGTTTCAGTAGACTCAATACTAGCACATGTTTGAGATTTTCTATTCTAATGTTAATTCCACTTCTGTTTGATATCCTCTGTTTTGAATTAATTGTTACAGTAGAGCATAGCTGGAACTTTATCTTGACCTATGCAACACTGCCTTTTATGATCTGTTTGTGCAGGTTTGTAGTATATGTTCCAAACTTGCAGTAGTGTTTGTTGGGTAATGTAAAAAGATTGGTTTGATTCTGTATTGTGTGTTGTGTGGTTGGTTTTGGAGGAGTAAATAGTTACTCCAGTTAATGTCTATCTGCAAAGTGGCTCTTGCCTTCTGGTAAATGCAGTACAAGAAACAAATAGGCCATCAGAGTTTCTGGCTTTGCTATATCTCTACTTCTGTGCCAAGATTGGCTTTTGTGCTGTGTGAAGTCACCTTTCACTTATTTCACCCAAGATTTGTTACTGTGTTTTGGGCTTTGGGTCAATTGGTTTTGGTTCTTGCACCAGTGACCAGTGAGCTATGAGATTGAGTTCCATTTGTTTGTTTGGTTTCATCAATAATTCTAGTTTGATTATGTATAAGTGGGTTGCCACATTCATAACTTGTACTAGGTCACTGGATTGATATTAGGATATATATTATACATGATGATACATCCTCTTTGCATAAATGCAATGGTAACCCCACATAGTAAATTGTAAACGGTCTCATCTTTCTTTGGATTAATTGTGATGTTTGACAGCAGTATTTTTAACCCCACAAGTGTGACCCGACTCGTTTTATAGTTACATGATTTACAAAATTAATATATACTCGATCTTGGTAAGTTCGTATTTTGTATGCAACGTGTCTGTTCTCCGAGCAAAGTTTCATTCCATAACTCTATACCTATAGAATTGGTCAAAACTTGTACAATGGGGGATTGGGGATGACCAAACTAGTCAACAATTGTGAAGTGTATTGCTACCAAGAAAGACTCAGAATGGATGGAAGACTTTTTTTCTCTTTTTGTTTGTTACTAGCTGTGAAGTATGAACTATGGAGTAGTATGCATCGTGTTGAAATTGTCAAGATATTACAGGACAATTTTTCAGTCTAAGTAGAGGTCTTGTTGGATAGGTCTTACGACTCACACGGACCTAGACCCAGAGCCGTAAGAATCTAAGTTAGACCGAGACCTGGAACGAACCCGGATCAGTAGACCCTGACCGGACCCAGGCTCTTTGGTCGAGCCTTTTGTTTTACTGCATCCAAACACGTAACCGAATTGGCAACTTCTAATACATGGTTGCAGTTTTCGTAATCTAGTTAACGAATAAAAGTCCTTCTGTTAGATTTTACCGGAAGTATGAACGGAGATTTGGCAGATGAGAACAATTGCAGCTTCCAGAAATGGTCAACAATGTGAGGAGAAAACTAAGATGATGGTGCTCGGAAATGTCAACGTTCTTGTTTGGTTAATTAACGAGGTAGAAACTAGAAAAAGATAACAGGTGCTCCTTGTTCCCTGCTTAGCAAATAGGAGTATACAATGTAGCATTTGATAATGGGTTAGGACCATAATACCCTTTTATTTCCTGAAGCTTATAAAAGTAAAACTTGTATTATTCTTTTCTTACTGTTTGGGACTTGCAATGTGATGTTTTCAGTGAAAATAATATTCTTGTTTAAATGGTTGATAGACGTTAATTTTCTTTTCTCGGCCAGTGGGTTTTCGATGCACATGTACATCAATTTTAGTATGAACATGTCATTAGATATTCCTCCGTTCCGTCGAATTTCATTTGTCATTTTAATTTGTCCCATAAAATTTTATACGTTAATATAGAAAAGGAATGTATCTACCACTAGCAAATAATAAACAATTTCAGCATTACACTTAAATTATACAGTTTGTCACTAAAATTACATTTCCCCACCTTCTTCATTGTTTGTAAAGATATGAAGAACAAAGAGCTGAAGAAAGAAGAAAGAAAAGTTGAAGAAAAGAAAACAAAATGTTGAAGAAAAGAAACAGAAGAAACACATTTTTCATCTGTTACGTTTATTGTATTAATAAACGTACGACTTGTACATTGTGCTTAAAATGTCGTACAGTAGTTAGTTACAATTGCAGTTAGTTAGCTTAAATACAGCTTAAGTGTTCTTCCTTCAGATTCATTCAATTCACTTGTAATTCTTCAGAATTTGTTCAATACATTTCTTTACTTTCAGTTTATGAAAGTTTACATGGTATCAGTTTAGCTATTGGTTACGGTTTTCGCTGTGATTCTTTGATCAATTCGCTTTTGTTGCGTTGATTCTCTGTTATTTGTCTTCGTTCATTGATTATCCATGGGTGATAACGGTTCAATGAATGGAGTTGGTGATCGTCATCGTGTTCATCCGTTGGAAGTTGGGCTTGATTTGCCGTCTTCTCCATTTTTTTCTGCAATCATCAGATCAGTCTGGTGTTGCAATTGTTCTTGAACACCATGATGAGGTGAATTACCAATCATGGAGTCAGCAGATCTTGATTGCATTGGACGTCAAGAATAAAACAGGCTTTGTTGACGGTACGATCTCTGTACCAGATGAAATTATCACTCCATTGTTGTATGCTGCATGGGAAAGAGCTAATGCTCTAGTGCGTATTTGGATATTGAATTCATGTACTCAAGATATTCGTTCATCTCATTTGCGTACG